>PVIC010040554.1:0-16619 GCA_004025085.1 Thryonomys swinderianus
ACCAGGGACCTTGCAGTTGCTCAACAGGAACTACTGAGCTAAATCTCTGGCCCTGCCTTCTCCTTTTTGCTGGTCTACTCCTCTACTTTTTATAAAGCTGTTCATGGGTTATACTGAGGATCAAACCAGACAATCTGAGATAATACTCTCATCTCAATATTTTCATATCTTAACTTATGTGTATAAATTCTCCTTTCCATGTAAATACCAAAAACAAGCTCTGAGGACCAGAATGTAGGTATCTTGGGGATCTTCTGCTTAGCCTATCCCAGTACCTTACTAAGCACTTTCTCATATACTTGCCTTGGTGTTATTTTAATAACTTTTATGGTGGCTGATTTTATTGAAATTCATTTTTGTTTGAGGAAATTGCTATGTTCAGAAAACTAATAGAATTTGTATGTAAACCTAAGTTGGCTGTGCTTGCTTCGGCAGCACATGTACTAAATTAACTGCTTCTTCATTAACTACTCCTATTAATTCACAGAAAAAAAAAAGGTAGGACAGTGTAGCAGGAATAGGACTTCTCAAGAAGCTGGCACATGGACTCAGATCCAGTTGAGACTTTGCTGTCAGCAGAGAAAACATGCCTTAAAGATAGGAGCAGTCTTTGCCTTGCATGGCACTCCTGCAGAAAGCATTGAGTAAGTTTTACCCACAAAAGAAATCTTAACAATCAGTAGTGGAATTATGATTGTGACCTTGAGAAATTTTTTTCAAAACAGTAGCAAGTCTCTTACTGTTAATTGTAAGTGTATAGAAAAATGAAAAACAGTAAAATTAATACTTTCTTAATGCACTGTAATTTTAAGCATTAAAATAAAAACACTTTTCAAGAATAATTTGAACAAGTGCCAACATTTGCTTGTCTTTGAATTTATGTTTCCAAGCAAACATTCCCTGTGCCTTGGCAAACTGTCTTCCTCATTTTTAAGCTTAGGTCAGATTTCAATGTTTTCTCTTTCTTACTTTTCAGTGTCATGAAATGTCTACTTCAGTTTCTTTAAAGCAGAGTGTGTTGCTGTTGTCCCTTTCTGTGGGCCGTCCTCATATTTTGCTGCAAACACACTTTGCTCAGGTCTGGTAAAAACTTTGCATTTGCAGGCTTCCTGTGTGTCTGTTCCCTGGGTCTCCTGAAGGACTCGAGTGTCAGTATTCTACACTCACCTATTTCTTGGATAGCTCCATTTGTGTTCTATGTGAATTTTACTTCCAGTATTACTATTTTTTATTTGTTTGTGGTATTTTAAATATTTACTGACCAGTTCTCTTTTGATTGTCCATTTTAGTATAATTTTACATAGGTTTATCAGCAGAAACTTTATGTGAACTGAATAACATGCATAGTGGCCAGTCAGTTGGATTTGGAAAAAAGTGATACATTTAGTCATGATCAGTGTACACATCTCTTGTTTACATAGAGATGTGGGGACTAAACAGAGAGCAATAAGGATTTGCTCTGTATAGTTACTCTCAGTTCATATAATGACTAAAATGTGACTGTGTTGCATAGGAACTGGTGTTATTTAATTAAACTGATAAATTCAGGTTGTTGAGAGCTATGCAAAGTGAAGACTGCTTGTATTAAAAAGATGAAGAGGCTACAAAAGGATACTGAGATTACATAGGCAGTCATTCAGGGAGCTTGTGTTGCTTGTGGGCTGGAGAAAGGGTAATTGGATATTTTTAAAGTTTAGAAACACAGAGGCTCCCCAAGGGTGCTGGATATAGAT
This sequence comes from Thryonomys swinderianus, assembly GCA_004025085.1. Lineage (NCBI taxonomy): Eukaryota > Metazoa > Chordata > Mammalia > Rodentia > Thryonomyidae > Thryonomys > Thryonomys swinderianus. The sequence continues at coordinate 1,734 of PVIC010040554.1, forward strand.
TTAACTGCTGCTTATGGGCGAGAAAGAGATGTGCCATGACACAGCCAACAGAAAGGCAAAAGGGAAGGAGTGGGTCTCTTACCTCTCCACACTGGCAGCCTTCCCTGGAGCGCTATTAGTGGACATTAACGTGGAGCCAGGTAATAAAAGAAGATGGGGTTCACAGAGCATAGTAGAAAGGGGCTTGAATTTGAGATACAGTCCTTTCTGGGTTCTCCCCTTGTGAACTGGGGCTACCTCATGTCCTCTTCAAATAAGGGTACTGTGGAAAAGCGGGGTTGGGGCAAAGTTGGGAGCAGTCACCAGAGGCAGGTGGATATTCTGCTTGTGCTATCATCTGAATAGGAAACACTGTCTCATTTGAGTCCTATTTGCTGTTGTGAACTCCCATTTGTTGAGAGACAAGAAAAGAGAGGAGAGGTTAAGAAAAAGTGAATGTGGTGACAGAAAACTGGGGTATGCCTGGCCAGCCCATGTTAAACAGTGCTGTGCCAAGAATGCTGGAAATGTCATCACTGAGCATTCACACAAGGTAATCAACTACCCAGGCAGATTCTGGATTCATGTGCTGACATGTCCCCAGCATTTCAAGGGTACGGAGTAGCCAGTCTTAAAGCTAAGTAGGACCATAAGGAAAAGATACTTACTTTAGCTAGACAATGTCCCAGAGTAGTGGTATCATTTTCCTGGATCTTCAAGCTTTTCTCAGTTTTAATAACAAGTTATTACATTTTTTTACAATGCTTGGGACCTTCTTCGTATATCTGATGGTTCCACATTCATTGTGTTTAACCAACTACCTGTAAAAATACTCAGAAAAAATTATGTCCTAACATACACACAATTTTTTCTGTCATCATTCAGTAAGTAACACAACAACTCTTTTTTAAATTGAATTCTTTATTGGTACGTTTTATTTACAGTTCACAATCACACTCAACATTGGGGAATTTGTACCAGTATATGACACAAGTTAATTCTCATTTTTACCCATATCCCTACTCACCCACAACCCCCCACCCCTTATATACATGCTATTTCTTTTTCTTTCAGAATCATATTTATTCTTTTCCCTCATTATGTTCCCCCACCACATTCCCTTTGAATATTTCCTATTTGAAAAAATCTTTCATACATTCTAGAATTCATTTACATCTATAGGTTTTCATACCAAAGAAAAGATATGGTATTTACATATCTGTGACCTATTTATTTCACTAATTAGTATGTCCTCAAGGTGTTTCCATTTGCACATAAATGAATGAAACTTGTCATATTTTTATGGCAGAATAATACTTCATTTTATCAAAAAACCTCATCTTCTTTATCCAGTCTCCAGTTGATGGGCATCTGTGTCGTTTCCAAGATTGGGCTATCACAAACTGAGCTGCTATGAACATGGGTGTACATATGTCTTTACAATATAATTCTTTGAATTCCTTTGGGTATATTCCTAGCAGGGGAATAGTGTGGTCAAATGGTACCTCTAATCCTAGTTTTCTGAGGAATCTCCACACTGATCTACACAATGGCTGTACAAGTCTACAATCCCACCAAACAGTGGAGAAGGGTTCCTTTCTCCCCACAGCCTCACCAACATTTATTGCTGGTTGATTTAGCAATAATGACCATTCTCTGTGGAGTGAGATGAAATCTCAGTGTTGTTTTCATCTGCATCTCTCAAATGACCAGTGATGTTGAACATTTCTTCATATGGTTCTTAGCTGCTTTGACTTCTGCCTCTGAGAAGTATCTGTTCATGTCAGATGCCCATTTTTGAACTGGGTCTTTAAACTTGGGATTGGTTTCTTTAAGTTCTTTATATATTCTGTACAGTAGCCCTTTGTCTGACAAATAGCTAGCAAAGACTTTTTCCCATGTTGTTGGTTGTCTTTTATAGCAGTGCCAGTGGTTTCTTTTGCTGTGCAGAAGCTTTTTAGGAGGATGAGATCCCATTTGTTGATTCTTTCTGCTAGTTCTCATGCTATAGAGGTTTTGTTCATAAAGTCTCTGCCTAAGCCAATGTCTCCAAGAGTTATACCTAACCTGTTTTGCAGCAGGTTTATTATTTCTGTTTTAATGCTTAAGTCTTGAATCCATTTTGATTTAAGTTTAGTGCACGGTGAAAAAGATAGGTCTAGCTTTAGTTTTTGGCAGGCTAAAGCCCAGTTTTTCCAGCACCATTTGTTAAAGAGGCTGTCTTTCCTCCATTGAGGATGTTTGGCTCCTTTGTCAAAGATAAGGTGGCTTAGTGTATCTGGAGTTGTTTCTGGATCTTCTAATCTATTCCAATGGTCCTCGGGTCTGCCAGTGCCATGTAGTTTTTATCACAGTGTCTTTATACTAGAGTTTTAAGTTGGGGATTGTAATACCCCCTGCCATGTCGTTGTTGCTTAGAATTGCTTTTGCTATTCTAGGTCTCTTGTGGTTCCATTGCCAATGATATGATTCTCTATCTAGAGGATCCTAAAAACTCAACCAAAAGACTGCTAGACTTAATTGCCAAATTTAGTAGTGTAGCTGGATACAAGGTCAATGCTCAAAAATCAATAGCCTTTGTATACACAAACAGACTTGTGGAAAGAGAAATTGGGGAGGCAATCCCTTTCACAATAGCAACCAAAAAAATGAAATATTTAGGAATCAGTCTAACAAAGGAGGTGAAAGACCTCTACTCTGAAAACTGCAGGACCTTGAAAAAGGAGTTAGAAGAGGTTATCAGAAAATGGAAAGACATCACTTGTTCCTGGGTAGGAAGAACCAACATCGGCAAAATGGCTATACTCTCACAACTACTATACAGATTCAATGCAATTCCAATTGAAATTCCATCACCATACTTCACAGAGCTAGAGAAAATAATCCAAAAATTCATCTGGAACCACTTGAACAACTTTTTATGTGACATTTACACTGTAGTAAGTATAAGTAATCTGCACATGATTTAAAATATTAGTGATGATGTACGAAGGTTAGATGCAAAAATGATACTTTTTATATAAGAGACTTGGGTAGCTGCAGATGGTATCTACAAGGGACCCTGGGAAAAAAAAATCATCTCTGCATCCAAAGGTGCAATGAAATATTTTGATAGCCTTTAATATCTTTCAAATTACCAAAGTTTTTGAACCTGTTAGTCCATACACAATCTCATGAGATGTACATGCTAGGAAAAATTGAAATAGCTTGAAATTACAACTGAGGAAAAAGAGACTCCAAAGCTCTCAGGAAATGGGAGCCAGGACTTCTTACTCATACTTTCACATTCTTTCTTTTCCATTGAGCTGCCCCTCAATCCTCATCCACCCCACAGCCTCTAAAACCTTCGGCGATGAGCTCAGAGGAGTTAACACTTGCAAGTCAGCCTCTGGTTTTTCTCTGAGCAGATTATTTAGAAAGATCTTTGCAGATACCCTCTGTGAAAACTCATGGAGTTTACTGCAAATCTGGAAGGGGCAATTTATGTCAGTAAGGAGCCTTTATAAGCTAGATAGATAGCTGAGGCTTGAGTCAAACTATATTGTTTTCCAAAAGAATATATATGTTAGGCAGACAGCCTTCCTCAGAAGAATTCTATAGTTTAATATTTTTGTTTGTGCTGAAGTTTTCTCCTGTAAATTCACACATCTCGAATGATGGATACTTATAATACATTAACTATGAATTATCTATTTTTCTAAAGCCCTATTAATTCTCTATAGAATTAATTTAGCCTCACTTCTAATGAGTTGCTATCAGTGGAGAACACAATTGTTCTCAAAGGAGACATTTTCTGTTAGACCAATGTCCACACTCTAAACGATATCCACAGGATCTCTGCCGTCCCATGGTGCTTTTGTTTCCATCAGGCTACCCTTAGTTTGAACCTGGAAATAAGAGTTTGAGGTCATAAAGTCAAAATTGTCCTCTTTCCTAAGCTCCAGGTTGTCTCTAAAACACTTGGTCAGATTCCAGAGAAGAGGAGACAATGATGACAGTTTCAGAAAGAAGAAAAGAAGAACAAAATTATCTTTCTGTTCCCACGGGCAAAGAAAACCACAAGTCTAACATTTCCCAACAATTTGAAACCCACAGCTTTACAGTTTCTGGAGAAACTGCCAGGGTGTCTACAGCAGAGTCAGAAATGGAAGCCAGGTGTTTGTCTCTCCTTTTAGCGCTGCTGTCCCTTTGCTCCTAGATGACATAGGATCGGCCCTCTCCACGTGGTCCACAGGACTCAGTGACTGGTGTGGCTGTGAGCTACATGTGATTGTACACTGACTTGGCTGCCTGTGACTCCTTTGGGAAGTGAGCAAACTGCAATATACTTGGCATGTCTGTCTGCTCCCTCCTGTGTATTACACATAGGCTTTGTGTTTATGCATCATCCCAGGACCATTTTCATCAGTGTGAGTCCCCGGAGGTCAGAACTACAGTGGAGGAATCTACTTACAAAATCAAGCTTTTGCTGACCCAGACATCAAGAGAAGGAGAGTGCAGTCCACCTCCCAGACATTTAGGTCCCCAGAAGGTGGTGCACATTTCATTGGTTCAAGTGTGAAGAGCAGAAAAATCAGTATTAAAGCTAAGGAGGCTTTAAGGAAGAGATTCCTTACATCTTCTGGCAGGTGGTGATAATTCAGAAAGGAGGCATGGTGACAGAACCCCCAGTTCCTGATTATCCTGGGATGCTGATCACAGTTGAATGTCCTGACAGCATTTTCTCTTCTCTGTATTCATTCCGCTTTTCACAGTAAATGTGACTGGATACTGCTGCACACCTTTCCCAGCAGAGTGACACTCTTAACAGTGAAGGTACTTAATGTTTAACAGAGGCAAGAATCTGGAACAGTTGGACCTGGTTCTCACTTGAATAATCTTACGTGGCCAGAATGAAACCTAGCACCTTATTTCCTAATATAATACTGAGCTTATAGTAATAAGCTTCTAACATGCCTTTCTAGGAAGCCTTCCTGTTCTGGCTCAGTGATACTTTCCTTCACATTTGCACACTATGGGAGCTACTCACCTTTTTCAGTCAGTGTAATAATGCATCTTTACCTCCATCTGACATCCTATAGCACAGAAGCTAGACTTAAAACTTATTTGCACAGTCCTGGACAAGTGGCAGGTGTCCCAGAGGTTCTTGATGACAAGTGATGAATTACTGGGTTCCCTAAAGTTCCCATAATTCTCCCCATCTTTTACACTAAGTTCCCTACTTCTGTTTTTACAATTGCTTTCTATATTTATCTATTTACTTAGCATATTTTTTCCCTTACAGTGTGTTTCTGAAGTTTTTTTATATTCACTGCCTAGACTTTTGTAAAGTTGGCCTGTAATCTGTCTGCTCTTTGTCCTCCACAAAATGAAAAAGCTCCATGAAAGCCAAAGGATTTCTTTTTTGAGCCAACACTGGGCAGTACCTGCTATACCTAGTAATTCCTTCCAAGTGGATGGTTGGGTGGTTTCCAAGTCATCCCAAAATGTAAGCTCTTGTGTAGTAGTAGGAGATAGGAAAGCTTACTTATTACCCCTTTTCTGTGAGTATTCAGGAGCCTTCTATGGATTACACAGGAGGAAGACAATTCAGGTTTATATAGCCATTGTTTTTCCTGGAGAGGCCAATCTTGGCTATTACATGCAAGAAACAGCAAAAAGATATGTGAAAAACATTCTCTTCAGACATTTTAGCCTTTCTACTGAGGACTAAAACACTGAGCAGAATACAGTGTTGTCTTTAAATTTTGGAAATGTTTAATACCATGAATACATGATACTGACAGTAAAATGTCCCTGTATATATTTACATGTGAATATATGCATTTCTTTATAGGTGGTGTTGAGGTGTTGTTTCCATATCAAATGAATAGATTGTAAACACCCATATGATGCTCTACATTTCTATAACATATCTATCAACCAGTTCAAATGAAAGGCAGTTTTCAAGTTAATTCCCTCTCTCCTTTTGTTCAAAATTTTGTTTTCAAGTAATATGTTTTGTAGGCATAGAGTCTGCTGAAATTGAAATTAAAGAAGTTGGGCTATTTTCTCTGGCAAACTGTCATTTGAGTAAAGTCAGTGAATAGCACTTGCTCTTCTTGAGAATTTGAATGAACAGTGTAGGTGTGGATTTATTCCCTTGTATAATGTCAACACATTGTCTCAAAAACTGCCCATGGGGAGGGTCTATTGTCATTTGTCATCTGGGTCCTGTCTGTTCTTCTGGTGACTATGGAAGGCCATCTGGCTATTTAATAATAATTTTTAAAAACCCCGTTACATACTTGAGTCTATTCAGTGATGCCTACATGCAGTTTAGCTTTTTCTGCCCAGTGCAAGAATATTGTATGTCCCACAAAAAATATCCCTCTGTCATTTCTTACTTTTGTTTTGAGTGTTGGAAAGTGTATTAAAGGCCTTAAAGCATACATTAACCTATATAATAATTCACAGTAATAAATTGGAGAGTGGAAGGTGCAAATATTGTGTCACTGGTCATTTTCAAGTATGTTTAAATCAGAGTCTGTACATTTTGTTTTTCTGTTCCTACCCTGAAGATGACTTGGGATGGATGAAGGTGACCAGTGGACCAAATAACTGGCAACTGTGTCAGTGACATCTAAGGACTTAACATTAAGGCCAACTATGTGTGGGTGAGCAAATTCCTTTCCTTTGATTTGGACTGAAACTTCTTCCAGTCTGAAATTGAGGTCCATATTTAGTTGACAGTGTTCATCAACCATCCACGTAGTGACTACTTCATGTTGGACAGCATGCTAAGTGTTGGGGAGAGACTGAAAACTAAGAAATTTCTGACATTTGGGGAAATTACACTCTAATGGGAAATGTGAAACAGACAAAATATCAGCTCTACAAATACATAAACCAGGCTAGGACAGCAGAAAACATCAGTACCTTCTCTCCTTTTCCTGGAGCATCTAGCTCTATAGATAGGGAGCTACTTCCTGCCAACACTTTGTAACTGTCCACGTGCAGATTCATTTAGAGTCAGAAGAGTATGTATGGCCAATGTGCTGAATAAGTGGAAGGGCCAGAGTATTAAAAGTCAATTGTTGTCAAGGTGGAATCAACAAATCTCCCAACTTCCTTATCATCTAAATGAGACTCCTTGGAAGTGTACTTTACACTGTTCTTAGAAAAATTATACAACCTTTTTGCTATGTTCTCTGGAATGTTTGTGTTTCTCTTAAATTTGCGTGCTGAGAACTAACCTCCAAGGTGATATTAACTGGCAGTGATCAGGTCATGAGTGTTCTGCTCTTATGAATAGGGAAAGTATCCTTCTAAAAGACACTTCAGGGAGTAAATCTGTCCCTTCAACCATCTGATGACACACAGAGGGTGCCATCTATGAGGAAAGTATATTCATCAGACACCATCTTCATGGGAACTTTGACTTTAGATGGCTCAGCCTCCAAAGCAGTAAGTTTTTCCTTTCTATATTACTTAATATAAGCTATTTAGTTATAGCATCCCAAACAGATTAAAACTATCTTAAAATGGACAAAAGGCAAAGCTATACTTGGATGTTCTTGTAAGACAATATTGAGTATAGTTCAATAACCCTTGAACATTGTTTACTTTACAAAGATATTTGAATTGTATTGCCTTTAACAAGATACTTTACAAATCTATAGAGACAAAAAATCCTGATGGTGAAGTTGATAAAACGTAGATGGATATCTTGTGTCTATAGTAAAGCAAATATTTTCTGCTCATGACAAAGTCAATGTATTTTGCTCAGTAAGGAACAAGTCAAGTTTTCATTTTAACACATTGTGACATCATATTGACTCTTTACTATTGTTGGGATTGATAAAATTTTTGATGTGTGTTCATTTTATTTCTGCATGAGGGGGATGATTTTATTTTCTTACAGTTTTTTTCAGTACTCTTTTTCTAGAGTTTGCCAGCAGGACTGAACTACAACTGCCTTTCCCATTCTTTATTTTGGGATTAGCTCCTGAAATAAAGTTGACCTACATGAAGGTCTGTTTCACGGAAGAGCAGGACAACAAGGAAGTCCTATTCCCAGCATTCCTAAACAAACAGACCCATCACCTCTCTGATCTGTCTTCCCAGAATATGTGCAGTGTGCTATGAACCAGTTAATGTAAAAAGAGAGAAAATATGCATTCTTTAGAGGTTGAGAAAAAGAGACAGAAAATGAGGATGAGGAAGAACAAAACAGAGAATCTCATGATGCATAAGCTCCTCCATGACTCTGATGATATGTTTTATATTACTAAAGTCAAGAAGTACTTAGATGTGAATCAATTTTGGACTTCTAAAGGGAAAATATTTGTATCCCATGATGTTGTAAAGACAGAAGTGAAACTGCAAGAATGCAGAGACATAATGAGGGGAAAGAAAAAATATGTTAAAAAAGAAAGAAACCATATGTATATAGAGGGTGGGGGGGTTGTAGGGTGGATAAGGGAATGGGTAAAAATGAGAATTGACTCATATCATACTCTGGTACATATCCTCAACATTGAGTGTGATCATGATGTGTATTTAAAATATAACAATAAAGAAATCAATTTTAAATAAAAGAATGCAGAGACAGAAGGAGGGATGAAGAAATAAGCTTCCTTTAAGAGCCTCCAGGGCGGTATAATAATGAAATTCCTAAGAATAGTAAAGCCTCAATCAGTTCTTTAATTAATTTGTACACATTTTTTTTTACCAGTAGGTACCAAAATGGTAACCATTTTATATCTCCTTTATAATGACTTAGGAAAGTGTGGCATCTGTTTTTTTTTTAAATAGACTGTACACTTAGCAAGTGTATATAAGAGTCCTACACTATATTAATGCAGACAAATTAGCAAGGAAACACCATCAATATATAGACTATAAACTAATGCTGAGCCATAATTTGACAGTAGCCAAAGATAAATATAGAATGAGAATGTAGATTGATTTTTCCATGAAAAGTAGGTCATTTTTAAATGATTTGTGTGAAAATTCTCATTACTGTGGAACTGCCTCAAATCTCTGTGTCAGAATTCCATGGATCCAGACAGAGGTCAGGCTAGTAGATAAGTGTGATACCTTCATAACAAAGCCAAACTAACTGAAAGATATTTGTCTTCTTATTTACCAAGGCAAGCAGCAGCACTGATCCAGTTTCTCTGGCAAATTAATCATTTGTAAGTCTGAATGGAAACACAGCATAACTATTATTTATTCCTTTCAAGTGAAAATTCACCTCTGTCATAAACCTGTTTTACTCATTCAGGTCCAAGTTATGCTACTGATAAACTGTTAGTTGGGGCTATTCCAGTTTGAACACTTGTGGCCCCAAACTATTGCTCCCTTGAGTAAACAGAGAGAGCAACAAAACCGTTGCAAGTGTTAACAGTATTCTTGGTTGGATGAAATGAATGGAATTCTTATCAAAAAATGGAATACATTGGCTTAAAAAATATATTTATTCCTAGTATTAAATCAAGATTTAAAAGTCCATTGCTACCATTTGTGGAAGAAAAAAACCTAAGATGGGTTTGAGAACTGAAAGACTGTCTGTTGTTATGGCATGTATCTAGATGGTTCCTCCCTCCAAATCTTCATACACTCAGAGGTGGCACTTTTTAAAGGTGGCTGTGTCTATGGTGTTTGAATATGGATTAAAGGTGCATGATAACATAATTAGTTAACTGGTTTAGCATAGTTCTGGATATGGGCAATGGGTAGATATAGGTGGATAATGCCACCCCTAGATGTGGGTGGCATCAACTGATAGACTTATAGTCTATATAGAATAAAAGGGTAAAGAAGCTTGCTGCTGCTGCTGTTGTTGTTGCTACCTGTTTGCTCTGTCATGAACTGTTTGTCCTCTGCCATGTCATCCTGCTGTGGAGCAATTGAGCATGGACTTAAATCTCTCCAAACTGTGAACTTCTTTCATACTTTAATTTGTGGGTGCTTGGTATTTTGTGCCAACAACAAAAAGATAAATGGATTGAAGAAATGTATGCCTTCTCTTTTTATAAGTGTGTTTTACTTTGTTATGATAGTGATCAATACCAGGGAATTTGGCATTGAAGGAAAAGTGTGTCATTACTATCTAATTAATTAAAAATTACACTTGTGTCATTTGAAGGAAGTAGAAAAGTAAAAAGATAGATCAATTCACTTCACTTTAGAGCACACACAGAATCAAAAGCACTGAGAATTGGTAGTCAGAATATGAGCCCTAGGAATAAGGCAGGAGGAAGTTTCAAGTCTATAGGTGCAGTCTCCCTTTGCAATTTATCTACCTTCACTTTTGGACAATCTATCTTCCTATGAGGCGTCTTAAGAAGAGCTGTCTATTGTTAACAAGAATCAAAGGTAAAGCACATCTGTTAGGTTTTTCCTGCTTTTAAGAAAAGGTGCGGCCAGCTGAATTTATCTGAAGAACAGCTGCGTGTTATGAGAAACTGAAACAGGAGAATCAGTGTCTCATTCCTACCTCCCTAACATTCTTACACATTCAGAGTGGAGTTTCTAATGCTTCTTTCTTTCCATCTCTCAAGATTAGGTCTTAGGGAATGGTGGGATGGCTAGGAGGATGAGAAGAAGGAACACTGTGATTTATAGAAAAGACCGTTCTTTTTTTTTTTTTGAGACAGGGTCTCGCTTTGTAGTTCAGGCTAGCCTTGAGCTCACTATGTAGCCCAGGCAAGCCGCTGTGAATTCAGCAATCCTTCTGTCTCTGCCTCCCAAGTGCTGGGATGACAGGCGTGAGCCACCACGCCTGGCACTGTGGTATGTGGTATTGATTGCTGGTGGGCGTGAGTCACCCAGCATCCTATGTGGTTACCGGGATTGAACTCAGGACCTTGCACTTGCGAGGCAGGCGCCAGAACCACTGAGCTAAATCTCCGGCCCGAAAAGACCATTCTTTAGCCAAAACTTCAGTCCAAGAATTATATAAGCAAAACTTGGAAATAGTATGGAAAATGAAAACCACATTCTTAGTGAATGATGGGATAAGTAGCTGACTATACTTAGAATGATCTTCTCCCATTTCAGTTCCAGAGGAAACAGCATTTAATAAGATATTCTCCAAAGGAATCCCATTTATTTTTTAGGAATCCCATTTAATGAGGGATAATGAAATCTGTAGTCAGTTTTAAAGCACTTATCACAGTCACTCCATTTTTAATAGGTAATGTCTCTGAAAAGATGGAAAGTAAAATTCCTATTCTATCTCTGTTTAATTGTCCATTTTCCTATTATTTATCAGGTCATTTTTTAAAAATGACAGTACTTTGTTTATTCCTGTGTACTTCTTTCTACCTGTTTTGTATTTCCTATACATAGAAAAGTCTTTATTAGAGTTGGGTAAATAATGTTAAGACACAATTCAGTGTGACATAGTTTACTTCATATTACACTACAAGTAGATTATTCTATTATTAGGGGTGCTAGATTGAACCCTGGCAACTGTCTGATTCTTACAAAATATCCATATTTAGTAGTGTAGGGAATTTTGGGGGCACCGTATCAACATTAAATATTTGATCAACCATTTACTTATGGACTTTAACATAAAGGTCTTTAAATCATGATGAAAGTTGGAGAAAATCCTATCTTTACTTATTAGGAAGCACAGTATTAATACTTTCATTTGTAGTTGCATGGTGAAGTTCTAAATTTATTGTTTTAATGTTCATTAACTGCCATTTATTAGTCACTTTCTTGTTACTGGACAAAATACTTGACATACCCAAATGAAAACAGAAGGATTTACTTTTTTTTTTGAGACAGGGTCTCACTTTTCAGTTCAGGCTGGCCCTGAACTCACTATATAGCCCAGGCAAGCCTCAAACTCAGCAATGCTCTTGTCTTTGCCTCCCGAGTGCTGGAATTACAGGTCTGAGCCACCAGAATGATTTACTTTTGCTCCCGGCCAGAATGATTTACTTTTGCTCCTGGTTTTAGGGGATTCTGTCTATGGTCAGTTCCATGGTAGGAACATTACGGTGAAGTGCCTCACTCCATGACAGTTAGAAAGCAATGAAAGAAGGTGAACAGTACCAGTGAGGAACAGGCCAAGGACCACATATTTTAATCAAAATCACACCTATGTGATATATCCAGACATACCCAAATAAATTTAACCATTACCTTGCACACCTTGTTTATCAACAAACAGATCTGTTTAAACCATATTTAATTTCCAAATAAAGACAAGTTCATAATTCTAACATGATACATTATCAGGTGCACAGCTGAAATACAACAATCCCTTCCATGAAGTCTCAGCAGCCCCAGCACTGCTCAAAAAGTCCAAGCAAGGGCTGGAGATTTAGCTCAGTGGTTCTGGCACCTGCCTTGCAAGTGCAAAGTCCTGAGTGGAATCCCCAGTAACCACATACAATGCTGGGCGTGGTGACTCATGCCCACCAGCAATCAATACCACATACCACAGTGCTGGGCATGGTGGCTCACGCCTGTAATCCCAGCACTCGGGAGGCAGAGGCAGGAGGATTGCTGAATTCGAGGCTTGCCTGGGCTACATAGTGAGCTCAGGGCCAGCTTGAACTACAAAGTGAGACCCAGTCTCAAAAATCTCAAAAAAAAAAAAAAAAAGTCCAAGCAAAAGTCTCCTTGCCTCCTAAAGGCAAACACTTTAGGGTGAAGCCCTGAAAATTCAAAAACAAGTTACATAATCCAGACTACTATGATACAGGGGAAATTTTCCATACTGAGAGAGAGGAAGAATATGGGACTAAGAAAGAGTCAGACTAATGGAAGATTAAAACCTAGCAAGGAAAACATAAAATCTTGTAGCCCCATGTCCAACAACCAGGGTACCTGTTGGTATGATGTATATTTCAGAGGATGTGTATTTCAGAGGCGGCTTCAACCCTTTGCCCTTGCTTGTTGCAGCTCATGTAGACTCTCTCGTGGACTGGATCTATTGCCTGCCAGCAACTTTCCCTAGCAGACATCCCACATTCTAGGCATTTAGGACTTCCTGGGATTTCTAATACATCTTGAATTTCATTCCACAACTTTATGCACCCCTCCCCCATCAAGAAAATACTTCCTGGCCTCCTGAGCCTTTCTTTGAAGTCTGAGTGAAAGCCTTCATGACCCCACAATTCTTGCACTCTATATACCTGAATAAGCAGCACTGTAGATGACACTAAAAATTTCCCTCCCCTCCCTTACCCTCTTCTCTTCTCTTGGATGCTCTCAAGGCATCTTTGTTCTTTTCCCAATTAAAAGCACTTGTTTTCTTTTCAATGGCATTCAATATTTTCAGCAGCTACACTCTATTTGGCCTCAACTTTACTCATGTGGCCACTGTTTTATTACTCTTGATTCTTACTGTATGTCTGGCTAAAAGCAGCCAGCACTATCCATGCCATAGAATAAATGCTGGAAGGCCTTGAAATTTCCTCCGTATTAATTAGTCTTTAATACTTAAACTCAGCTCTCTGCAAAATATCAGGAAATCTCATGGACAGAATGTAGGTACATTTTTTGCTAATCTCATCTTCTCTAGTCCAGCTCGTAATAAAGTCCTAATTTTCAACTGAAATCTCATATGGTTGGCCTTTACTGTCCATATTTCCTTCTGAGCTGTGACTAAAATCACTTGTCTTTCCAGGGTTTCCATAGGCTGTATTTCCAAATCTTTCTAAATTCCTTCCATGAATCAGTGCAGAATGTCTGAGCCACTTGATGAGATATGGTCACAGCAACAATTCCACTTTTGAGTTCTAATTTTTTGTATTTTTATTCCTAGAATAATACTTGACATACTCAACTCAGGAGTTTATTTCTGCTCATGGATTCAGGGGGTTCAGTCCATAGTTAACTGGCTCCAGTTCCAAAACATCATAGCTGAAGGATATGGTAAAAATCAAGCTGCTCATATTAAGGTAGCTGAGAAGCAGTAAAGGAGACCAGTGCCAGAATGGAAATGGAAAAGGGCCAGCCACAGTATCTTAACTTAGGCCTCTATGAACCACTCTGACAACCCAGAAATATGCTAACTCTTTAGGTGACTTCCAAACTAATCAAGTTGATAATTAAGCTAATGTATCACACAATTCTTGTAAAATAGTGCTTTCCCTTTCCAACTAGGGTATGTGGCCAATTCTTCCTAGAAAGGTTAAATGTTTAAGTTTCTTCTTTTATATAACTGCTTTGGTTCAGTAGACCTCAATAGTGGCTATTGTACTTTTTTAATTTAATTCTTTATTGGTACATTTTATATACAGTTCACTATTGTATTTTTTATGGATTTCTTTTTTAGTATTATAGGCTCAGATTTTCATATTTTCACTGCCACTTGCAGAAAGTATAGTTTGATAGTCAAATTGTGAAATCTGTGACTAACTGGAGCCTTCACAGCCTAGTCTGTATGAAACTTCATAGTCTATTAATCTATGAACACTTCTTTGTTCATCATCCTGGGCCCTCTCTTCCGTAAACAAGTTACCAGATATTTCTTTTTTTTTTAATTGAATTCTTTATTGGTACAATTTATATACATCTCAGAATCACATATAACATTGGGGAATTTGTACCAGTATATGACACAAGATAATTCTCATTTTTACCCATATCCCTACCCACCCACACCTCCTCCCCCCTTTATACATGCTCTTTTTGCTTTCTGTATCATATTTATTCCTTCCCCTCATCACATTCCTACACCAAGTTTCCTATAGAATTATTCCACTCTATAAAAGCTGTCCTACTTTCTAGAGCTCATTTGCATCTACAGGTGTTCATGCCAAAGAGAAGATCCGGAAATTGTCTATCTGTGATCTATTGATTTCACTTATTAGTATATCCTCCAGGTGTCTCCATTTGCACCTAAATGGATCGATCTTGTCATTCTTTATGGCAGAGTAATACTCCATTTTATAA
>PVIC010040555.1:0-16618 GCA_004025085.1 Thryonomys swinderianus
AGTTTCCTCCAGGCTGAGTTTAAGGTCTGGTGCACGACATCCTTCCAAGCTCTATCAATAAGGCTGATGCAGTGGCAGACACTGCAATATATCTTCCAGAACTCTTTCAGGGTCAAGGCCCTCTCTTCAGTGGCATGAAAACAGACGGAGAGGAGCACCTGTGTGTACCCCTTCCTGGAGCTGTAGATCACTTCTGCGTTCCTCAGGCTGCGGAAGTGTCATGTGGCTGGGGAGGAGTTGACTTTATAAAGTCATACTTAGTACCTGTATCATTCATCCAGCCTTGAGGCTGTGGCAGGCCACTGTCCAGGCAAAGAAGGGACCTCTGAGATAGCAGGTTGTCAAAATATTTTTGTGTGTTTTTTGTTGGGTTTTGTTTTGTTTTTGAGGCAGGGTCTCGCTTTGTAGTTCAGGCTGGCCCTGAGCTCACTATGGAGCCTGGGCTAGCCTCGAACTCATAGCGATCCTCCTGCTCCCTGAGGGCTGGGATTATAGGCATGAGTACCACACCCCAGAATCAAACCAGGGACCTTGCACAAGCTAGGCAGGCACCAGAACCACTGAGCTAAATTCCCCAGCCCATCACAATATTTCTTAATAGTGGGTGCAAACACCTCATGCACCCATTCCATAAACAACTGCCTTGTGACCCAGAATTTTGCACGGTCCCCCAACATCACAGATAGTCTGGCATTGTTCACATTCTGTTCCTTGAATGCATAAGAAGTCTGGCAATGGTACTCCAATGGTGGCTTGATATTCAGATCAGCACTTACGTTCACACACAGGAAAAGGGTTATTCTGTCTTTCATAGGCTTGTGCCCCAGAAGTGCCTTTTCTACCTGTGTGACATAGGTTCTGTTCAGCACCTTCTTCCAGAAGAGCACTGTTCCATCGCAGTTGAACTCTTGTTGAGCTATAGAGAATTCATTAATTCTGCAGTTTCTTTCTTGTAAGTGTCTACAGCATCCTTGTCAGAACTGGAAGTTAGATCATATCTTATCACACTACCGGATGCTACCTCTCTAGCAGAACTTATCAAAGCACTCTCTACTGACTTTAAATTCATTGCTTGTTGCCCTTTGTAGAGAGGTTTCTTTACAGTAAACCACTATGCAATTTCCTGGCTTTTTCATAGATCACAGTTTTACTAACACTACCCCCTGTAGGTGTTTCTCATTCAAACACACTAACAAAAGCTTGTCCGCACCTTCCAGCACTTCTGCCCTCTACTTGGTTAATGTCATTATTCCTTTTGTCACATCAGCTCTTTTGATGGCATCTTTATTCTTTAAAATATTCAAGATTTTCAACTTCACTTATACTTTGAGGTCAGATCAGTCATACAAACACTCATGCTTTTCTACAGTTTCCTTCTTCAAATCAATGGCTATTTTCTTGAAAACCTTCTGCTTACCACTCTTGATTTGCACTTTCTTGCTACCATCACTATTGTTCTATTCACTCCTATCATGTTCATTACCACTCTGCACATTCTTACCACTTTCATTACTGCTCTGCGCTTCCTTTTTACCACCATGCTTGCTCTGCATTTTCCTTCGTACCATGCTGGATTGAATAACACTATACAGTACTGTATGTGCCAAAAAGCACACAGAACAGCCTCATGAGCAAGTGTGCACAGATCTACATGACAGCATTATCTCAGTCAGAGGAAGTCATGGCCACATGTCAGAGCAGGAAAAATGGCCATGGTCATGTTCACTACCCAATAGAGAGCTTGCAAATGGAAGCAAAAGCTGGCTGAACATCTCTGTCCATGAACCAAATTGTTGGTGGACAGAAGCATTCAAGAACCAAGATATTACCATACTCAATCTCAAGTTACAATGAAAGGGGCAAACACTGTCATTCCAAAGAGGAAGAATAAACAGAAAAGAACAGAACAATAAGACCAAACCAAGTGGGTAAATATTTAGTCCAGTAGCTTTATGTCTGATATCCAGGCCGCATGGTGTTAGGATATAATTTCCAGAAGGCTTAGGCTACCCAGCCTGTAGGCCTCCTTGGGATACAGCCCATATGGCCTCTGCCCTGGGCTGATTCCATCTGTGTCCTGCAGCTTTCCTTTGCAAATATTTCACATTCTTGGTGTCTACAACTTCCTGGGGTCTCTATTACAACTTTCCTTTCATTCATACAGCTCCACACACACACACACACACACACACACACTCACAGGGGCATTTTCTGGCCTCTTAAGCTTTCCTCTGAAATCTGGATGGAGGACGCTGTGACCCCACAACTCACATTCTGTATGCCAAAACAACCAGCATCATATGGACAGCACCAAAATCTTCTGTCAATTCAAGCAGTAGCCAGGCCCCTTTGTACAATGGTTATAGTGCTTTCTAGGCCTCTTTATGCCTAGATGGATGAGCATGGTGAAATTAATACTGAGAAGTTAGAACATTCCCTATGTGGCTTTTCTCAAGCTGGGGCCTATGGGTTTTCTTTTCAAATGAGAGGAATGCACAGGTGTTCCTTGAGCCTACAATGGATGAAATCCTGCTGACTTTCGAGATTCCTTTAAGTCATCTTTCTTCTCATTTCAGTTCCAAATACATGGTTTATTTTTAATGTACTGATCTCTTCAGTAACCATGCCTCCTTCAGTTCCAACTTTATACATGGTTCCTATCAGGACAAATTTTAAATGCTTTAAATACTTTTGCCCTGATTTTTGCTCCTAATTTCCCCTATATATCTGACTAAAAGTGGTCAGAAATACTCACGCCATGCCCTGAATGTTGTGCTGCCGTGCATGGCCTCTAATTCACTTTCCAATAAAATCCCCATTCTCAACAAAAACCTTACAAATTTGGCCTACCAGAATGCTGGTTTTTTGAGTCCCAAACAGAAGCACCCATCACCCTTAGCCTACTGCATTCTAGAGCTTTTCTCCAAACCATTTCTCCAAACCTTTCCAACCCCCCCTTCAAACTAGCTCCAAAAGTTTCTGAACTGTGTGATTAGGTATAGTCACAACAATCCCACTTTCTTGGTACAAATTTCCTGAATTAGCATTCTCACTGCTGGGACGAAGTATCTGCCACCCACAACTTAAGAAAGAGAGATCATTTGGCTCACAGTTTGAGAGGCTTAGTCTATCATCAACTGGCTCCAAAGAAGGAAAATCATGATAGAAGGTCATGGTGGACCAAAGCTGCTCAGTTTCTTCTGGTCAGGACATAGAATAAGAGAACACTAGCAGTAGGCTATCCTGCAAAGGCACATTTCCAGTGAACCACCCCCAGTTAGTTCCCACATCTTAACAGCCCATTTAGCTATAAACACCAGTGGATTAATGCACTAATGAGTATAACGTCCCCATGATCCATTCACTTCTCCAGGAGTCTGTTGCTCCTGTGAAACTGATGATCTTAACTGTTACAACTTCCAATGAAGACAAATTTTTTAAAACTACCCTAAACAATGATAATAAAACTACTAAAGAACTTTGAAGCATCATGGGAGTATTCCCTTTAGTGAGAATTAATAAAACTGAGCTACAGCTAACAGGGGAAAAAAACAGAATCTAGATAACAATATTGAAAACCTTGAGTGATAAAAGAAAATAATTATTGCTAAGTGCAAATTTAGAATTCTATGTCTTTCAAAAATAATGAAAACAGGGCCAGAGGGTCAGCTCAGTGGTTCCGGTGCCTGCCTCACAAGCGCAACATCCTGAGTTCGATCCCTGGTAACCACATAGAATGCTGGGCGTGGAGACACGCCCACCAACAATCAACACCACATACCACAATGCCGGACATGGTGGCTCATGCCTGTCATCCCCGCACTCGGGAGGCAGAGACAGGAGGATTGCTGAGTTCGCGGCGGCTTGCCTGGGCACCATAGTGAGCTCAGGGCCAGCCTGAACTACAAAGCGAGACCCTGTCCCAAAAGCAAAAAAAAAAAAAGAAAACAATGGCAAAAAAACAGGTGTGGTGGTACATATCTATAAAAATACCAGAATTCAGAAGGCTTAGGTAGAAAGATCACCATGAGTTCAAGGCTAGCCTGTGCTGCATGGTGTATTCAAGGCCAGTCTAAACTACATAATAAGACCCTGTCTCAAAACAAAAAATTAAAACAAAACAAAATGGTAAAAAGGACATTTTCAGATAAATAAATCCACCCTAAAGGAAATATTACAGTGAGTGCTTTAGGAAGATGCAACAAGATGACAGTATGAAAATGCACCATGAAACAAACAGTAATTGGGGCCAGAGATCTAGCTCAGTGGTTCTGGTACCTGCCTAGCAAGTGCAAGGTCCCTGGCCCTATCCCCAGTGACCACATGCAACAATACCGGGCGTGGTGGCTCATATTCATCAGCAATCAGTACCACATACCACAAATGCCAGGCTTGGTGGCTCAAACCTGTAATCCCAGCACTTGGGAGGCAGAGGCAGGAGGATTGCTGAGTTCAAGGCTTGCCTGGGCTACATAGTGAGCTCAGGGCCAGCCTGAACTACAAAGCGAGACCCTGTCTCAAAAAAAAAAAATGTAAACACATTACTATGGATCTACAGAAATTAGTGAGAAATAACCGTACAAATTAATGTGATAATTATGTTTTAAATAGAAAATTTCTGTAGGTTAAATACATAATGAGAAATCACACACACACTCACAACCTCCAACTCTGGACTACTTTACTATAAGTTACACTTTAAGAAGCAAGGATATTCATCTTAAATTTTGTAGTTTAGTTTAATAGAAATATTTCCCAATCACCTTATGAAGCTACCACTGCCCTTATGCCAACACCAGACACAGATATTCAAAAAGAGAAGAATACAAGCCAATAAACCTCAGGAAAGGACACATTGAGATTCTTAACTAAATATTAGCATATCTAATCTGAGAATACATTTTAAAAATAATACAGCATGACCAAGAGGAGCTTATTCCAGGCGTTAGGTTGGTTTAAAATTCAAAAAACAATGTAAGTTGCCATATTAACTTTCAAAAATAAAGATTATATGATTTCTCTAATAAATGCAGAAAAAGCAGTTGAAAAATGCTACATAGATTTAGATTTAAAACCCTAGCAAACTGGGAATGGATGAGATTTACCTAACCTGATAGAACTGGTCTATCTAAAGATCCACGCAAACATTGTCTCAAATGTTTTAGTATTTAAAAATTTCCTCCAGAGACGGCGATGCCTGCAGAACTGTCTGGGGCGGGGGGGGGGGGTCAGCCAATATGGCAAAACCAAAAAATAAACAAAAAGCTAAAGGCTGGAATAAAAGAAATAAATCTAAACCTACAAATGAACACTGGAAACTGCCAGTGACAAATATGCAAAATTAATTAAGTTTGTTACTGAATATAAAAATCAGTATTTTTTTAAAGCACAGGCATGCTAATATAAAGGCAAAAAAATTATTAGAAAATGAAATTAAGAAATAATACCATTTATTGTAACATTAAAATTATCACATTCAAGAATAAAGCTAATAATATCAAGGCCACTACAAAGAAAATATTGAGACAAAGAAACACTAAGTAAAGATAATATTCACTAACTGGAAGTAACCTGAGAACTTATGTTTAAAAATCTATATATAAACATCTCTCACAGTTTTATTCCCAATTGCTAAAAACTGCAACCAAAGATGTACTATAACAAGAAAATAGATGAAAAATTGGCACATCTATTCCATAAAATACTATTCAGCTGATATCTGCACGTTTCCACAAAGCCTTTTACACTCATCGGGTTCCGGGGATGAGCGGACCCTGGGTGTGCGGAGCTGGATGAGTCCACCCGTCGCTCTAGCGTCGTTCTGGGTGCGGATGATGGATTCGAGGGAGGCCTCGCGCTGGGTGGAGGAGCGCCAGCCACGGCTGAGAGTCTGGGTGGCTCGGAAGAGAAGCGCTGGCCTGCCGCCTCCTGCCTGCCACGCCCCTCCGCCCCCCCCCCCCCCCCCCCCCCCCCCCCCCCCCCCCCCCCCCCCCCGCCCCGGAGCCAGCCTACTGCAGACTGAGTCCTGTACAATCTGTGAGCCAAAATAAACCTTTTCTCCTCCAAGTTGCGGGTGCTGGGTACTGCATCTCAGCAACCCAAGAAAGGAACTAAGAGATCAACAGAACAAGAAACAATTGATTCACACAGTGACAAGGATGGATTCTAAACACATGGTACTAAATGAGAGAAAACATACCGAAAAGATTACGCGTTGTGTGATTTCATTCAGAAGGCAGTCTGGCAAAAAATAAAATGCTAAGGAGGATTAGTGTTGCCAGGGATGGGACACAGGAAAACAGTCAACTACAAAGAACTCATTGGGCCGCTCTGAAGGTGAAGGTACTGTTCTGGAGGGACAGACGTGTGTGCATTTGTCAAAGTCACAGAGCTGTGAACTGCCAAATGTGAAACCCAATATGTGCAAGGGAAGGAGGGAGGGAGGGAGGGAGGGACGGAGAAAAGGAAAATCTGGGTAACTTTGACAACCACGGGAGCTAAGAACTCCTAAGGCTACTAGACAAAAGAAATTGTATATAAACACTGTACTCTAGCTGGTAGATTCCATTCTCACTGAAATACAGGGTAACAATTCCAAAACTGCTTTACCTGCACAGCGCTGAATGGAGGAATGAACAAAGGCAGGTAACAGGCACCTCACAGTCAGAAAGGACCACTGGAGACAATCAGGAAACAGGTGTTAGAATCAATTCGGTACTGCTGGGTTACAATCAGAGATACTAATATAATTTATGCTTAGTTTAACATATAAGATGGATAAAAATAATTAGAGCTATGTGCTTTATAATTAGTATTCATATGTACAACTACATATACACATAACCATGCAAACAAGCACACAGAGGAACACAAAGATCTAGCTCTTCTAGCACTGACCACAGACAAGGCACTGACCGCCAGTAATAATGAGCACCCCAGTGTGCAGACCTTGGTTTCCCAACACCGTTCTGCGGGAACAGGAACAAGGGCTCATTCCAGAAATCCCCGATTCTAAGACTTGTGCAGGCAACGTCCGCCATGAGCCTCACATATGGTAGCAATACCGGAAAGTAAGGGAGCGCGCCAAACAGAAGAGGGTGAAGGTGACCCCAGAGACAAGCTGAAAAACCTCTTCGAGGTCAAAGGTAGGACATTTTGAGCAATAAAATAAAGTAGTACTGAGTTATGGCCCAAAGTACAGGTATTTGTGAGCCCATGTTGATACAAATAAATGATTAAGAATAAATAAATAAAAGATAAATCTGTCTCACATAAGTTTCAGGTATGTGAAGTTGTTATATCCTACAGGATGTGGAGCTCAATATCTGCTCCTCCTCAACCAGGATAGATTTGACTTATTGGCCTATTGTCAAAAACTAGAGTAAAAGAAGGGGAAAATAGTTTTACAGTGCTGAAAATTGGCCAATGCCTCTTAAACTCAGCAAGGATGGTTAACTTCACCAGAAAACTCAAGTGGATTTCATACCCTGGTATGAAGTGATAGGGAGACTTCAACACCACTATGCTCCTTCCAAAAACCTATAACCACAGTATAAGCACAAGGAAAAGAATGGAAAAACCCCAAGCTAAGAACATTCTCCAGTTGGCCAGTGCTCCTTTGACTGCCAAAGTCATAATGAAAAACATGGACAGACAGGAAACCGTCACAGACCAGGAGAGACTCGAGACACGACAACTAAACACTATGTGGTACGCTGGGCCGGATCCTGGGAAGAAAGAGGATGTTGATGAAGACACTGCTGAAGCCCAAATAAAGTCTGGAATCTAGTTAATAGTAATATATCAATGTCAGCATCTTAGTTTTGATAAATGTACCATGGTAATATAAGATGTGAGAAATTCGATGAAAGAGTATGTGAGAATGCTTTGTTCTCTTTCAATTTTTCTATAAGCAAAAAAATACTTCAAATTGTTCATTGAAAAGTATTCCAAAAGAGTTTTTTGTTGGAATTGACAAGATAGTCCAAAATTATATAAAATTCAGTGGGCTAAGAGTAGTCAACACTATATTCAAGAAAAACATAATTGGATAATTTAGAATATAAGATATTATAATATCACAAATCTAGAGCTATTAATACTTTATAGTATTAATTTATAGTATTAATACTTTATACTATTAATGAGAGACTGGATAGAGAACAATAAAGTTTAGTGTAAAATACAGAAACATATGTTTGTATAGAATTTTGATCTATGAAAAATGAAGGAATTTAAAATGTACTCTAATAAGAAATCCTGATCAACTGATATTCATATCAAAAAATGAACCCTGACTCTTTCACACTATATACTGTGAGCTCAAACTCCAGAAAGAATGTAGAAATCTATGTGAAAAAGGGAAGGGGGACCCCAGAAGAAAATACAGTACTATGTCTTAGTGAGCTGAAGTAGGCAGCAATTTATTGAACTATTACATAAAAATGCACTGATCACTAAGAAAATGAAAACTAGACTACAAATCAGTAATAAAAATACAGGTAACTTTTTAAAAAGTGGAACAAAAATTTCATATGGTAGAGTACCAAAAAGCCACTGACCCCATGTAAATATGTGGTTAACTTTTATTAATCAAGTGAAAAAAAATTTTTTGAGACAGGTATCACTTTGCCATTCAGCCTGACCCTGAGCTCACTACGTAGCCCTGGCAAGACTCGAACTCAGCAATCCTCCTGTCTCTGCCTCCCGAGTGCTAGGATAACAGGCAATCAAGTGAAAACTTGATCCACAAGAAAGTATGCCTACACACTCAGCCCAAAAGTGTAAAGGGAGATGTGGATAATAATGTAGTACAACTGCATGAGACCCTCACGCACATTTCAGAGACAGAAAAGAATCAATCTGAGTCTTAGTAATAAAGCTCCTAGTTATCCTGGAAGGGAACTTTATTCTAGGCTGTTGACAACGTTTCACTGCTTCATCTGAGGGATCAATTTTGTAGAATTCATCAAGCTTTTTGTGATTTTTATATTTTGCTCTTGTGTATTTATACTTCAGGTGAAAAGTTAAGTTTTTTAGAAAAGATGGTATACAGCTTTGTCGACAGACTACATAAAGAGGAGACATGGTGATTCTGGAAAGAAATGCTGTCTTCACTCCTAAAATTCATTGAACAAGGGAAATACGCTTCTTTGGCTCAGCAATCACTCTCGATAACCTATGTGGTGCTATTTAGTGCTGCTCAGAAACCACAGGAAGACAGAGACTCTCCTGCCTTCCACCTCTCTATAGTACTCAGTCCTACAAATGCTGTTTCCTGGCTTTCTAATAAATAAGCTCAAAGTACGTAATCTCATGAGGAAATGTGGATCTCACTGGACAAAAAATGCCTATGGATGACACTAACAGATTCTCTCTGAGAGCCTGTAGAAAACGGAGGGATTTAGATGCATTCCAGAGGGACAACTACTATTCTGTATCATCTATCACTTGTATCTATCTCTCAAAGTCTGGGACTTAAAGCAGGGAAAGCAGCTAACATCCCTCTCCCCATCCCTATGTATATTAGAGGTAACTCACAGATAAAGAGAACAGAGTCAAAGAAGTTTCTCCTCCTCCTACTGTCATAGGTCATAAGACCTCTCATGACCCTGCTCCAGGATCTTTACAGTGAATCATGTCATTTCTGAAACAAATCATGGGAAAGTAAATAACGACAGAAGATTAATTCCAACTAGTAAGTTCTGGGAAAGCTTCTTGGAAAAGCTGAGATTTGTTACCTGAGTTTTAAGAAAGAAGCATATCTTTAAGAGTCATAACAAGCAGTGATCCTCCCCCCACCCCCAGCTACACAAAGAGCCTCCCTTTTCTTTAAAACCACACAGCTTTCTAAATCGGTCTGTGGGTGAGGACATCTGTTTATGTGGAAAGATGCAAAATGAAGCGTTCATTTACCCGATTCTGGCCCGACAGGGCAGAACCGAACGGCAGGCATCGTGGTGGTTTGGCAATGTGCTCACTGTGGCTCCAGGTGGCCTCCTCTCTCTCCCTCAGCAGCCCAAGACGGAGAGTAACTTCAAGGTCATTGCTCTGTCGCTGTGCAAAGCTCTCTGCCTTCGATGAGAATACTATCTGGCCCCCTTGAAGTAGGTCATGCAATTCCACGCTTCAGTTCTTCGTTTCACTCCCTTGTAGTCTAGCATCCATGGCATAAGACAAAATTGACTTTGAAAAGGAGCATATATTTATGCATTCACCTTCTCCGCATGTATTTCTGAGCAGCCTGTGCTCTGTGCTGTGAGCTATGATGACCATAAACATCAGCGAGGTATCTGTCCCTGCTCTCCAGGAACTTTGATCTCTTCCGTTTCATTTCTAACTCGTTTGCTAATTATACCTAAAATCAAGCCTCATTTTCACACAGGAACTCGAGATTCCTAAACCCTGCTTAAAATCTCCTCCTGAGTGCACAACAGGTGCCTCAGACCCACTCTGTCCAAACTTAAAATCTTCACCTCTACTCTTGACCTTATACAACTATCAGAACGTCCTACCTAGAAAGAGTGCCTCACTGTTCTGTCTCCACTGCTCGCTCGCCAAGTGGCTCCTTTCCAGATATTATCTAATTCACTTTACTCTGCAGTCCTTAGAACTGCTGTGCAGAACCCCTGAGCCCCTGTCCCTAGCCTATGACTGTGCAGTGACCATCTACACCTATCCGTTCATACACCATGTGTCCCACAGAACCTACTTTAAAACACAAATCTGTCTCTCCCATCTTAAAGTGCACCAATGGCTCCCTAACGTGATATAATAAAGAGCAAAACCTTTGTACAATATTTAAAGTCCCTCCTGATCTGTCTGCTACACAGATAGTGGTATTTAGTGAGCTGGCTTCAGTACGTTTCTTCAGAATCCTTCCCACTTCTCTTTCTAGTGAAGTGCTCACAGCTTGGTATGCTGTTATCTGTCTCCATAATTTTGTTTACTCTCTTCTTGGTCATTGTTCTGTTTTTCTTTGCCTTTCTTTTATGGTAAAAAAAGCCTCTGCTGCTTCTGCTGCAGCTTCAGTAGCTATTGTTGTTGCTGCTGCTGTTGCTGCTGCTGCTCTGCTGTCTCCTGCCTGCCCGTCGTGGCCTGTTTCTCTCCTGCCATGTCATCCTGCCTTGGAGTCAGCTCATTACGGACTTAAACCTCTACAAACTGAGCTGAAATAAAACTTTTCCTCCTTTAACTTTGGGTGTTGGGCATTCATCTCAGCAACAAGAAAAAAACTAAGTATTCTAATGTTTTTTCTATATGTATATACTTACAGTAAAGTTTACAAATTAAACGCAGTATGAGATTAACAACTAATCATAAAATAAAACTGTCACAATTTACTGCAAGTTACATGAATTCGATTTCTTTCACTCGTTCAAAATACAACTTTTGCTTTTGTTCTTGAGAAGAGGTGGCCCCGTCAGCCTGTGCACTACACTGTTACATCAGATGCCCTGAAATCTTGTCACTTAGCCCTGGAGGTCATTGGCTCTTACATGTTTTAAGTCCCGGGGCCTCCGGTGCACTTTTATGAGCTCAGGTTCTATCGGTTGCAGTTAATGATTTCTGTCAATGGTGTCTTTTCTCTTTAAGCAGTTTCTTCAACTCTGCAGGAAAAAAAAAAATGGCAACAGCAATTTCATCAGTAGATGCTGCCTCTCAGTAATGTTTGTACTTCTTCTTCCAAATATTCCTTAAACTGTGTGACCTTCCTTTACTTGCTCCAAATGGCTCGGGGTCACTCATTTTAAGGTTTCCTTTGCTCAAATTTTCATATAGGCTTGAGGCTTTCTGGCACAACACAGTGCCATCCATTGGAGGACAGTTTCTGTCCTCTAGGCATAAATTTAATGTCTTCCTTCTTATCTAAGCACTTACCAACCACTGTGGCCATATCTTTTGCAGTTACCAGTGTGGCAACAAAACTAGGATAAATTTCCTTTTCCTTTCTCATCATTTAGATGCAAGTTTCTTTCTTACTAACTTAGTAACTTCAGCATTGCACTTTCTTAGCAACTTACTCAATTACTAACTTCAGCATAGCACTTTCTTACCTGCCTCATTGTGAGTGTTCACCTTTTTACCTAAGGGAAGTACGTCACAGCTGCTCTTTCACATAGACAAAGTGTCACCATTACTAGCCAGTTAAAAAAAATGGTTGCTCAAGGACAAACACTTCAACACTGTGAAGGTCAGCCTAGTAACAAAGTCAAACACTGAGTGACTAATAGGCAGGCGATGTATGCAGCATGGATACACTGAATAAAAGTCTGATTTGCGTCTCAGATGAGACAAAGTGCAGTAGTGCATGACTTTGTTTTACTATTCAGAACAATTTTAAAATGTGAACACCACATACCACAATGCCGGACATGGTGGCTCACGCCTGTAATCCCAGCATTCGGGAGGCAGAGACAGGAGGATTGCTGAGTTCACGGCAGCTTGCCTGGGCACCATAGTGAGCTCAGGGCCAGCCTGAACTACAAAGCGAGACCCTGTCTCCAAAAAGCAAAAAAAAAAGATCCAGCTGGGCCAGAGATTTAGCTCAATGGTTCTGCTGCCTACCTAGCAAGCGCAAGGTTTGATCCCAGTAACCACATACAGTGATATGATATTGGGTGCAGTGACTCATGCCCACCAGCAATCAATACCACACCCCACAATGCTGGGCGTGGTGGCTCATGCCTGTAATCCCAGCACTCAGGAGGCAGAGGCAGGAGGACTGCTGAGTTTGAGGTTTGCCTGGGCTACATAGTGAGCTCAAGGCCAGTCTGAACTACAAAGCAAGGCCCTATCTCCAAAAAAAAAAAAAAGATCCAACTATGATGTGAATGGTTGTTAAAAGCATAATTTAAGGAAAAGAGGCCAGACCCAAAACACTGCATACTACATCATTCCATTAACAAGTCATTATAGAAAAAGGAGAACCACATGGCAGAAAGAAGATTATTAGGTGCAAAGATCTTAGAGTAGAGGAAAGTGAATGATTCCAAAGGACGGAAGGAACTTTGGCAGATGATTCAAATGTTCTGTATCTTGAATGTAGCAATAGCTACATAAATGCCTATCTTACCAAAATGTATCAATGCAAACACTTAAAAGGAGAGGATTTTATTATAGATAAATCATACCCCAGAAAATGCTATAATAAAGATAAAGGCAGTATATTTGGAGGGACTACAAGAATGGACCAGAAAATGTGGTTCGGGAAAACAAACAGCTCTTGGATAGTTGGAAAATGAGAGGAGAGGTAGGACACTGCATGCTGTTACTGAAAAATCACCATTTGGTTAGAGAATTATTATATTAATATTGTTTATTCCCTTTGAGTTCCTTGTGATCAGTTGAAAGCATATTCCCAACCCACACATACATACTCACCAACTACAACTGATGTTTCCAGATTCTTCTTTTGGCTTTCAATCTTGATGAGGTAAGTGCTGGTTTGTCTCCAAAGCAATGTTCTTAAATCATTTTCTAAACTTTTCAGTAACTAGAGGAATAGCCAGGCGAGTCATAGTTTCAACGCAGATCTTATTAACTGATTAAAGAGATGCTTTTAAATAAAGAAGTGGAGTATAAATTTTCTGTAGTTTTACAAAGAACAATCTGTGCAAAGCACACCATGGATGGCCCCAAACCATGAGTCCTTCACTAGAAAGTTGAATGACTCAGAAGAACTACATCAGGGCAGAATTAAAATCCTAGGACACAAAATTTAAACAAGCATTTTATGGGAGTAAGACTGCCTGAACAACCAAAAGTCTTATTTTCTAAAAGGAACATGAGTGTCAAGAATGCCTGATTGTTCCTAGGATCTTCCAAAGAATCTAACGGAGTGGAACACTGTGGTAAGCACCAGTTGGCCCAAAAGTCGTTCTTTCCTAGGAACCACCAATGCGTTCTGAACTGATCAGATGAAATCTAAACTCTTACTTCCAGTACTTGTGGCCCCTTCAGTGGCCCCTGTAGTAGAGCTAGCATTATTGCTATCTAGTGAGCTAGACTCACAGGCACCAGGAAATGGGTGAATCCCCCGCTCCTGCTCTTGGACCAGGTTTCTCTAAGGCCTGCTGTGTGAAGTAGCTCTGCTGTAAACCCACAGAGGCCACCGTTCTGAACCTGCTGAGGTACCCAGAAGTGCGGGGGATACCACCACATGGTTTCTATTTTAAGCCAGAAAATCCAAACAAACCTAGGATTGGTGAAAATGTATCCAGCTATTCCAGTATAAAATAATAGTGAATTTTTAAAATTTTTTGTAACCGGGCGTGGTGGCTCACACCTGTCATCCCAGCACTCGGGAAGCAGAGACAGGAGGATTGCTGAGTTCGAGGCTTGCCTGGGCTCCATAGTGAGCTCAGAGCCAGCCTGAACTACAAAGCGAGACCCTGTCTCAAAAAAAAAAATTTTTTTTTGTAGATCATTCCTCAAATTAATTATTTTAGCTACCTAGTAGAACTTTTATCACCCCTCCCTCTACATTTTTTTACAAATAACTACAACTATTCTGTCATATCTTCATGTGCTTATCTTCCTTATGTGCTGATATGGGTTACTTTAATGCCCTGTAATAAAGAAATCTAAACAAAACCGATAATATTTTAAGAAACAAATTTTCTTATATTGCTAATAAAAATAGGATGTTTTGTTCCTGATGTTAAAATATAGGTTGATATGTTACTCAAGTGTTTAAGGGTAGCTATGAGTTATGTCAGTATACATTTCATAAGTTTTAATTACCACAAGTCTGATCAATACAGCCAAAGTGAGCAAAGAACCAGAGAAGTCCGCATGCAGACGTATCGAGATGTCAGAAGTGAAGCCGTATGTGTCAGTACCACGAGGAAAGCAAATGACTTAAACTCCTCTAAGAAGCCAAACTCCCTCTCTCCCCTCCCTCCCTCTCTCCCTCACTCTCCCCCCTTCTCCCCTCCCCCCTCAATTTAGACACTGAAACAAACCACGATCACATGGCATTCAGAAGAGACACACAAGATATACCGTTACAGTTACAAATTCCCCATCACAATGTGATCACTACACATATCTAAATTGTACCAATAAATGAAAAATAAAACATCCGTATTAGTACTGGAGTAGACTGCAAATCAAAAGTATTTAATGAAGAATAATTTTATTCCTATTAAAGACATAGTTTATGTTGAAGATGTTACAAAACCACTGATCTGACAACTATCACGATATACAGCAAAAAGCTACCAGAAACACGGTTGTTTTTTTTTTTTACAGTACTGGGTATCAATCTCTGGCCCTTGTGCTTCCAAAGTAGGCACAGTACCACGTGAGCTAAATCCCGGGACATAACAAATAACTTCTAAGAATGCAATTATTGCAAGAAGACCTATCTTTGCAGACTGAATAGACTATAAGTAAAACTACAGAAGTTTGGATGGCATTAAAATCTTCATAATAGACATCTGCATATTCTGTAAAATGAGAATATATTTTCAAATCTTGGATGTTTAGAAAACCATGTAAAATAAAATGCTACAAAGAAAGCTCCAGGAATTCCATCACGGTGCGCCCAAGAAATAACACTCACAGGTCACTCTGAGGTCCTTGCCCAGGCGGTAACACACCCCATCACCGGCAACACATCCTGAACAACGTGACAAACAGGTGACACGCAGAAGCAGGGGAAGCGACAGTCAGAACTGCAGGTGCAACTCTGCTTTGGTGCCGCTCGCAGCGCGTGGCTGGAGGCCGCACCGTTCGTAAAACCCTCCGGGGCAGAGGCCCTGGGAAACCACAGGCAGTCAGTCCTCCGGGATGCAGCGGACTGGGCTCTCCGCGCAAGGGAAGGGAGCCCCGGTCCCAGGGGCTGCAGAGGCTCTGAGCCAGGGAGGACACGCGGGACTGCGGCCGGGCTGGAACTCACGGCCACGGACCCGGCGGCTCTGGTCTCCAGCACACAGGGACAGGCAGGGGCTGAGCGGGGACAAAAGGGACAAGCGCGAGCAGGGCGGCGCCCGGAGGTCCTGAGCCAGGCCCGGCCCTCCCCCCAAACGCGCACATTCTCCCCGGGGGCGCCCAGCCTGAGACACGTCCAGACCGCTGAGGAGCTCGGTGGGCATCGCGAGTGCGGAGAGGACGCGGGCTCAGTGCGGGACAAAGGGAGACCCGGGAGCCCGGGGACCCAGAGGCAGGAGAGAGGGCCAGGGAGAGAGGAGGGGCGGCCCGCCAGCCGGAGGCCCCGCACGGCCACCAGCCAGCCAGGGGAGCAGAGCGGCCCCAGGGGCCGGGGCAGCTGCGGCCGGATCCGAGGCTGAGACAGCGGCCAAGGACCGCCCCCCCCCCCCAGCTTCTGAGACGGCAGCAGCAGGGACATCCCTCCCTCATCAGCAGGACAAAACCATCTTCTTCTTTTTGATTGTTTTTTCTTTATATATGTATTTGTCCTTTCCAACTTTTCTTTATTTAATTAACTGATGTTATTGGTATAATTTCTATACACATCATGATCATGATCGACACTGAAAATCTGTACCACTATATGACACATCTCAATTCTCATTTTTCCCATTACCCTGCCCACTCTGCAACCCCCCCCCCACCATATATACATAAGCTTTGTTTCCTTTTTCAGCTCTCT
>PVIC010040556.1:0-16611 GCA_004025085.1 Thryonomys swinderianus
TCTTTCTTTCCTTCTTTCTTTCTCTCTCTCTCCCTCTCTCTTTTTTTCTGGTACAGGGAATCAAACACAGGACCTTGCATTTGCCAGGCAGCTAAATTCTTTTCTGACCTGAGAAATCAGAAGCATTAGAGATATCCAAATTTTCCTTAAAGGCCAATTGGCCAAGCAATGGAGTTTCTTCTGCTTTGCATCTTTACACCCAGATTTAATCCTTACAAAAAGTAACCTGAAGCCGGGCATGGTCGCTCACACCTGTAGTCCCAGCACTCGGGAGGCAGAGACAGGAGGATTGCTGAGTTCGAGGCTTGCCTGGGCTACACAGTGAGCTCAGAAGCAGCCTGAACTACACAGCGAGACCCTGTCTCAAAAAAACAAAAACAAAACAAAAGAAAAAAAAAAGTAACCTGAAGTATCCTGATGTTAATCACTTATTCTTCTGTTATCCTCTTTGTCCCTGTCTTAAAATGAAAATCACTGAAATGACCATGATGCTTCTCATTTTTTGCAGGCTGGTGGATTGACCTCAAGGCCTTAGACCTGGCCTACACCACAGTGCTATTCTTCAACCCTGATTTCCTCTCGCTGTCTCTCACGCTTTTTGTGTCTGTGTGTGGTACTTGGGGTTGAATTCAAGACCTTAAGCGTGCAAGGCAGAAACTGGAACCACTGAGCTAAATCCCCCACCCAGGACCCAGAGATCAAATTTAGGCCCTTGTTCTTGCCTGGCACTGCTGTGTTAAATCCCCAGCCCTCCTCACCCCTTTTAAAATTTGTTTATTTTTTATTTTGAGACACAGATCTAAGTCACTAAATTGTCTAAGTTCTCTTGAACTTCTGTTTCTCCTGCCTCAGCTTCTCAAGAGTGCCAAGATCACAGACCTGAACCACCACAGCTTGTTTTTTGTTCTTCATCCTGCTTTCTTTCAACTTTTCTCTGTCTATAAAACCAACTCATTTTGCTCGCCCTATCAGAATACTTGTTCTATTTTACAGAGCAAAGTGTTGCTGGATTCTAAAGCCACAGAACAAATCCAGTTGAGATTGGTAAACTAAATTGTAGTAATTTTTGTTCTTGGAAAGAGCTCATTATTCTGCAAACCTCAGACAGGGACACCATGAAAGGCTCAGGGTGTACATATCTAAGGGTAGCGTTTTCCCCTGTCCCTTTTCTTGCCTGTGTTGTCAGATATTCCTGGAAATACACATATGCTTTTTGACATGAGAAAAGTTAAATCTTAGTTATCTATATTGAGTGTTTATTTAGGTTTTCTGTTTGTTTTTGTTGAAGTTCACCCTCTCTCTTGTGTGCTTCCTGGGACACAGCTGAATCCTCTTCCCAAACACATCTGCTGCAGCACACTAGAGAAAGAAGTGGGGCCCAGAGCTATGATCTCAGCTACCCAGGAGGCTGAGGCAGGAAGATTATGAGTTCCAGGGCAGCCTGGGCTCAGTAGCGGATTCAAGGTCAGCCTGGATTGTATAGCAAGATTCTGCCTTTGAAAACCCCCAAATCAAAAGAAGACATAAATAAAAGAACTGGAGAGGTAGCTCAGTGGTAGAGCACTTGCCTAGTGGGTCTGAGGGGCTGGGTTCAATCCCCAGTACCAGAAGGGGAAAAGAGAAGACGCACCAGCGATAGTGAGGGCTTCTCCCAGTAACTGGCCCTGAAATGCTGCTGAGAAGGTCTGAGCTGTCACTGTTTCTGAGAGAAGTGACCCTGTCCCCCCAGTGTGGGAACCCTCTGTTCATCATGCTCATAGGCCTCAGAAACTCCCCAGGGTGGCCCTGTCTCAGAAGAGCCACGCTAGCTGCTAAATGCTGGTACAAGTCAAATCAGCAGAGGGGAACTGTGGAAAGGGCTGCTGGTGTCCTACATAGAGCTACTAAAGTGTCCACCTGTCCCTTCCCTCCAGGCACACACTTCAAACAAGCCATTCTGGCCTGGTGGCATTCCCAGGTCTCTGGCCATACACAGTGGGAACCCAGGTCTCTTCTCAGTGGTGCTGCTTTTCTGCTCAGTCTTCAGTCTCATTTCGGAAAACTGCCCCTTCCTCCCTCTACTCATGCCTGACCCTCCACCAGTGACAAATAAAACTGCAAAATGCAAATGTGGATTTTTACAAACCCCAGGCAGGTGTTTGCAGTGAGAGGTCTTGGTTGGTGCTCAGGCCTGGCTGGCTCCCCCTTGGCGGCCAAGTCTGTACAGGGGCCTTCAAATCAAGGGTTCCACCAGCTCCAGCCCCTCTTGAGGCTCAGAGCTCTGTTCTCAGCTCTGTGGGGGCTGCGAAGGGGTTGCAGGCGTTTCCTGGATGGCTGCCACTTCCTGCCGATGCTGTCTAGCTCCAAGAAAAGGGATATTTTCAATACAGGCGACCCTGGGAGTGACTGAAGCTGAAGCAGAGTGTTCTCCTGCTTTCAGACCACGGGGAACAAATCTGTTTCCTAAATGGAAAAGAACTAAATCAGCATGGTTAGAGGTCGTGGGAGATGTTTTGCAAGTACTATGGAGTACTTGGCAGGAGGAAGCAAGAACACTCCTATTTAAAATACCCTCTGTCAAGGCTGGCCTGAAGTCAGTTCATTGTGTGGTAAAGAAAAAAAAAGGAATGAAGACTTTGGCTTTTATGTTTTTATGCATTATAAAAATTCAAATGAGGGCTGGAGTGCAGCTCAGCAGCAGAACACTTGTCTAGCATGTGGGAGGCCCTGGGTTTTGCCCCTAGTGCTGTAAAATTTTTTTAAAAATGTAAATCAGTATAAGCATGTGAGCCAGGCATGGTAGTGCATGCCTGTAATTCTAGCATTCAGGAGGCTGAGGCACGAGGATTTGGTGATACATACCTCTGATTCCAGCACTGGAATGGCATGGGTTTGAGGCCAGCCTGGCCACATCGCAAGTTCAAGGCTAAACCTAACTACATAGTGAGTCCTTGTCTCAGAAAAACAAAAACAGAAGAAAGAAAGTGGGGTACCCAAGGAAGTCCTAAATAGGCAGAACTCTGAGATTTGTAAGAGTGGTCTCAGCCAAACCCAGCCCCAGACCCCAAAGAAGGAGAATTAATCGTGACTCTGGATCTGCATAATACAGAGAGGAGCTGAGCCACAAGAGATGCTGTGAGGGGTTCAGGTGGGCAGGGCCGGGAGGAAGGACTTTCCAAGGGAAGAAGACCAGGGAAGACTTCTGGGGACAGAGCTAGAGAGAAGCGGGGCTCTGCTGACAGCCCTCAGTTTTTCTACCTGGGAACATGGAGTGGGCCATGCCAGTAGGATAGCTTCAAGAAGATCCTAAAGCTTCCCATGTATGTATTTGAGAAAATGCTAATATATATAGAAAAAAATGGTTCTTACATCTTAAATGTGTGTTTTTTTCCATACAATTGGACCTAAAGCTTGCCTCTCCTCCCCTTCCATCCCACTCCACTTTCTGAGATGGGCCTTTCTGTGTAGCTGAGGCTGGCTTCAAATTGGACATCTTCTTTCCTAAGCTCCCTAAATACTGGGATGACAGAGGTACTCATAGTTTCATCTTTTTTTTTGTTTGTTTGTTTTTTGAGACAGGGTCTCACTTTGTAGTTCAGGCTGTCCCTGAACTCACTATGTAGCCCAGGCAAGCTTCAAACTCAGCAGTCCTCCTGCCTCTACCTCCCGAGTGTTGGGATGATGGGCATGAGCCACCACGCCTGGTGATCTTTTTTTTAAAGAACAGGATATTGAACCCAGTGAGCTATATCCCTATATCTCAGCCTTTTTCTTTTAAAGAAAGTTTTATTTTGAGGCAAGTTCTTGCTTAGTTTATAAATCACCAAGTTTGCCCTTGAACTTTTCATCCTCCTGCCTCTGCCACCCAGAGTGCTGGGATGACAGTTACACACTGCAAGTCTAGCTCATCTGTTTCCACTTTGTGCTTTCAATTCTGACAACTAACAGACAAAAAAATGAAAAACCCAACTTGCTAAAAATTGAAGACTTTTTAATTTAGAACTTCAGGTTGTTTGATGTTTGTTTTCAAGGTGCTATGCTTCACCTCACAAGTGCTGAGCTACACCTTCATCACCCCACAGCTGAGCTACACCCTCAACCCTGTGGTTGGAAGGATGCCTTTGAAGCAATAATGGGATGTTTGACCAATCTTGGTATTTCACGGGCTTCTCCTCCATATGGCCTCCCGGTCTCTCCCAGAAGCCCTGAGCAAGATCCTCAGCTGTATCCACCCAGCCTAGAGCCTGTTGTAGACGTGAGGGGCACTGGGGCCGTGGGTGGGAGGATTTGGGGGCTGTGGATGGAGGCCAACACCCATCTTTATAAAACAAAAATCTGAAGCACACTTTTTATTTGCTGTGACCCATGGTCTCTGTGCGTGAGGGCTGCTCAGGTCACCTGAGTGTGGAGATAACTTGGGCACACTGCAGAAACCCAGTTGACGTCTTGGCCAGAGATGGATATATTTAAAAGCCCTAATAAGTTATTGCACAGGCTGAAGGAATGTTTTGACAGCTTAATGGTGATGGATGTGCTGATGAATTATGGAGCAACTTTGCAAGTCGCGCCCGAGATGTTTCCTGTGCAGCCGGCCTGTCACTGAAGAGCTACTCAAGAAAACCCAGCTTCCCTTGACCACAACTGTGTCCTGCTAGAAGGGACATTTAGTAGAGCTCAGGTATAAGATGGGCTTTTGTTAGGATGGGACTGGGGACAGGGGTCCATTTGGGGCATCTAGGTTTTTGAGACCTCACGAGACTCTGAGCCAGTCCTGCCCTCTCCACGCTCACTCTGTACAATGGGAGAATGATTCGGCGTTTTATGATGGTCCTTGGTGCACCCCAGCATGGTGCACCCCAGTATGCTAAGACCCCAAGTAAAGACTGGCCCGACTGACGCCCAACCTTCCTGGACAAGACAGGCACTGAAGCCCCCTCAACCCAGCTCCAGGGACCAAGGGCTTGAGACCAGGGCCAATTCATCTGGGTCACTTCTGGGCAGACTAGATGGCAGGAATTACTTAGTTTTTCCATCTGGGAACACTGGGAGGGCAGGCCATGCCAGTACCCTAGGGTTGGGGATGGGAGCACCCAGGGCCCCGGAGCTGTTCATGGCTCTTTAGGAAGGGGCTGAAATGCTGCTTTTTCCTGTTTCTACTTCCTTCCAGATCCCTCAGATAAGGGCAGTCTCTCAAGAAGATCTGCAGCTTCCTGGATTTATCACCCCCACCTCAAAAAGCAACTCCCAGCCAGGTCCCTTCTCGGGATAGAAGGGGAATTGGTGACAGTGACTTTCAGTCAGTCAATTGGCATCAACTGAGACTGTCTTGGGCCAACCAGGCTGTATGAGACCTTAATTATAAGGGTTGGAGACAGGAAGGAACGTAACTCATTCATGAAGCCTCTAATCTCCACCCAGCGTAGGTCTGTCCTCTGAGCCTTGCATGTTCCCAGTAACAACAGACACTCTTCTGTTATGTAATGCCCTCCTGGGCATCTCCAAGTCCCAGGGTAACCCAAGTATAGGGCTTGCCAAACTGCCTGTCCAGGAACGCCACTTAACACAAGGACATCCTCGGCCTCAGCCAGCGGAAAAAAGTGTGCTTTTCCTAAGTCAAGGTCATAATTCTGCCTCCTTCCCATAATTGTGCTAATGTGTGTGCAGGCGTACGCACAGGCGGGGTGCCTCAAAGCTACTGGCTATATTTAGCTACTGTTAATACCACGTGTCTATACAGCAGGCCTTTCTTATTATGCAAGGAGTGCACACTTTGACTGGCAAGGTAATCCCAGGGGGCTTAATGGGGGAAAAATAACAAGCACCTTCCAGTCATCTAACCATGTCACCGTTGTCGACAAGAAGAAGGCAGCCCTGGCTTTGCTGGCTTCCCAAGGAGGGTCTAGAGAAATGGCTGAGCATCCAGAAAAGCAAACCTTTGCACTCAGTGATGCAGGATGGGAAATACAGTCTAGAGAGGATCCTGAGGCACCTGTCCTCAGGGGCACAGGATAATGCCAGCAGAGAACACCTACCTCTTTTCGGGGCAGTGCTTTTCACATGTGGTCTTTGCATTAAGCAGTCAGCTGAGAGCACAGCCTGAGGAACTGATATCCCTGGAAGAGACCAGACTGGACTGAGCCAGAGCTGGAGAGAGTTTTGTCAAGACAGGAAGCTGCTTTCCTCTATCCACTGCAGTACAAGAGTACTGCATGGGATCATGCATACTGAGCGAATTCAAACTGTCATCACCAGCATAACCTTATCCCTAAGAAGGCCACAGCACAGCCTCTCTGAAGATGCCCCTACCCTCCAGCAGACCATACTTCATGCCTGGATTACACAAGCCAACCCGGGCTTCTGCCTGCTTGTCATCCCACCATCCTCACCATGGTTGTACTTATTAGGACAGTGGCAGCCTTGACAGGCCCATCCTGATTCCATGCTAGGGGAAAGGCACCCTCTTCCTCTTTGAACCTGAAGAGCAACTTTAGGAATCTGATCTTGCCTTGACCCTCCCTCTGGCTGGACTTGTCCTTCCTGACACTTTCTTTGATGACTCTGGAAGCCATTTTTTGGCTTTTGTGTGATTCCCAGGGAGGTTATCCATTGGTGATCGAAGTTAGCAGGCATCTTCTTCAGACAGGAAACAGGCTCCTCCAGGGAATGGGAGAATGGACTGCTCTGCCACCTCACTGCACTCCTCCTGCACTGTCTCTGATGGAGAGGACAGAGGGACGTGACTTCATGGCAGCCATGCTTGCTGTGGTCTCCAAAGCTGGGAAAGCACCCGTAATTTTAGGCTGCCTAGGCATTTTTTTTTTCTCTCTCTTCCCAGTGCAGGGAATCCAACCCAGGGCTTCCTTCAGACTCGGCAAGTGTTCCATCAACAAGCATGTGCACAGTCCTGGCCTCAGCCTTCTCAGGCTTCTTTCCTTGGTCTGATTGCAAGTGTCGCTTTACCCAGGGGTAACAGGAAACCTGCTGGGGTTCAGAAGTGTGATTTAGAGTCAATGGATCTCATGTTCCTGCAGGAGACTCACTTCAGAATTGAGGGTGGAGGAGGAGGAGGCAGGGGCAGGGGCATCTGCGCTGTGGGCACAGATCACAACCCATGGAGCGTGGTCCTAGAGCAGAGCCTGACTTGACCCCTCTCTAGGGGAGCCAGTGTGACATGGTTTGGGTATGTAGGTTGGCACCGAGACTTCCTCAGCCAATTCTGTGGGCTCTGCATCCCTTCTACTGTCAGCTTGAGTTATCTGGACTGGGCCCTGTGTCAGCAGCTAGGAAGCCCCAGCTAATGTAAAGCGAAGACAACAGGAAGCAGGAAGAAGAGACATCAGAAAGTGATAGATGAATCCAGGGAGAGATAAATGAAGTCAGCCAACATTTTTTGACACAACGTTTTGTTGTGGCTATATGACGCATATTACCTCACACTCTTACAGCTTTGCTAGGCATTATTACAATATTCTTATTTTACAGATGAGGAAGTCGGCTCTGAATGATTAAGGGGCCTGCAGAAAGGTGCGAAACTGCATTCCGTATTCCTTTTCCTCTTCCTTCTTCCAGCTCTGGGAACCGGGGCACTGAGCTAGTCTTGAGTAACACCATAGCTAACCACCTGAGCTTAGAAGGACAAGGTGCTCATCAGACAGGAACAGACCATCTCTTAGAAAGATCTTCAGGGGTCCCTCACTGAAGAGATGTCATTGCAGGAACTAGTTCCTGTGTGCCTTCAGTAGTCATGTTCTTTGAATTCTTGTAAACAAATAATAGGTTTATTGCTTTTGTACCCGCACACTAGCTTATGATTTTTTTTTTGAGACAGGGTCCAGTTTTGTAGTTCAGGCTGGCCCTCAGCTAGCCCAGGCAAGCCTCAAACTCAGCAATCCTCCTGCCTCTGCCTCCCAAGTGCTGGGATTATTGGTATGAGTTGCCATGCCCAGTGAATAAATTTTAATTTTTATTGAGATTTTAGAAGCTTTTGCTGGTAGGACATAAAAATAAATACATTTAAAGAAGAAAAGAATCTTAGCTTTTTCAACATATTAAGGGCTCCTCACATTTTATTCATCATTCTAAAACTTAAGCTTTATCCTTGGGTTCTAGTTGCAGAAGTTTTATTTTATTTTGCTTTCTTCTCTTTTCCTCTGTTAAGCCACGAGTGGGGGACTGTTATCAATCTCAGAACAGTAATCAGGTAGGCCAATAATGAGACACGAAGGCATCGTTCAGGTTATTGCCACTTGCTATTTAAAGAATTTTGAGTCAGGCCAATTTAGCTGCTATACTGGGAACGTCTAGGAACCTGTAAGGCCATTTTGAGGGGTGATCAAGTCTGGGAATGGAACCCAAGCCTTCGTGGTGAGCTGTATCCCAGGCCTAGTTATCTATTTATTTTTAAATTTTAAGACAGAGTCTTGCCAAGTTGCCCAGGGTGGGCTGAATTTGAGATCTTCCTGCCTCAGTCTTCCAGAATGCTGAGATCATAGGCAAGGGCCACCACGCCCAGTTTGGTTGGACTGTGCAGCAGAGTGTGCAGCCATCTACAGGTACCCACATCTGCAGGAGTTCACGCTGGGGCTTCCTGAGCAGGGTGACACCCACTTGTGTCATATCTCACATACTTCCAGGGGAGGGGGTTATCACGGTGACACCTGGACAAACAGATCTTGCGACTGGGGAGCTGCAAGGAGGAACAACACGAACAAAACCAGAAAAAAATGGAGTTAAATAGAAAGAAGTAAATGCTCTAGAAAGACCCTACATGCTCCGGAGGTGGAGCAGTAAGTTCAAATCCTCTGCCCTGGACATCTTTACCCAGGCTGTGCCTTGGTATCCCTGTCCATGAAACAGGCTGCTATGAAGATCATGCAGTTGTCACAGAGTGGAAAGAGCTATTTTCACTCTCAGGTGAGCTGTTCATCATCTCCAACTAGAGGAAATAGGGTACTGTGTTTAGATGTCACATGGAAAGAGAGCAACTCCCGTGGGATCCGACGTTCTGTGTTATCTCTGAGGGTCAAGCAATCAGACCCGCCTGGGCCTCAGTGTCCCTATGTGTAGAGTAACTCAGCACTCTGGGTTTTCTTGTGTGCCATCCTGACCACTGTGAGGCTGGCCCTCAGTGGAGCCCTGTGCATGCCCAAGGGCTCAGGCAAGTGAGCTGCACCCCTCTCCAGATGCTTGTGAAACTGACCAGAGACTGCCTTTTGCTGCCAGGGACTGTGGTGGCTTTATTCCTAGTTCCTTCTGGGCTGGGGTCTCCAGCATGACAAATAGGCCAAGCTTACCTTTCATCAGCCTCACTCTGCTGCTCCTTTTTTTTTTTTTTTTGAGACAGGGTCTCACTTTGTAGTTCATGCTAGCCCTGAGCTCACTATGTAGCTCATGCAAGCCTGGAACTTAGCAATCCTCCTGCCTCTGCCTCCCAAATGTTGGGATGACAGGCATGAGCCACCATGCCCCGCACTATGGTGTGTGGTTGCTGGGGACTGACTCAGGAGCTTGCACTTGCCAGGCAGGTGGCAGCACCACTGAGCTACATCCCTGGTCACTCCACCTCTTAGGCAACAGTGGCAGGCCTAAGATCTAGCACTTGGGGAGACCGAAGCATAAGTTCCAGCCCAACCTGGGCAACTTAGTGAGGTTCTTTCTCACAATAAAAAGGGCTGGGATGTAGCTTAGTATGAAGGTCTTGG
Source organism: Thryonomys swinderianus (assembly GCA_004025085.1). NCBI lineage: Eukaryota > Metazoa > Chordata > Mammalia > Rodentia > Thryonomyidae > Thryonomys > Thryonomys swinderianus. The sequence goes on from PVIC010040556.1 coordinate 9,681, forward strand.
GTTTAGTCTCCAAAGAGAGAGAGAAGGGAGAAGAGGGAAGAGGGAAGAAACACAAGGAAGAAAGCGTTAATGTGGCCTCAAACCAAGGAACACCTGTGAACCCCAGAGCTGAATAGGGTTCTTGTTTGTTTCTGAGGGAGCTTGTGAGATGGCACATTTCCATTGCCTTATGCCACCCTGTTTGTGCTCATTGTTACAGCAAGTGTAGAGCCAATGCCCCGACTGTGGGTACTTACTGAGCTATGCAAAGAAAGTTCGGGAAGGGTCCTTGTATCCCCTGGGGTACAGAGGAAGGCCGCATGGGCACTGGGTTTTGCATCAGCATGGTTATACATTTCTGGGGCACAGCAGGTTCCCCACTAATGCATGTCCTGCAGGAAGCTGAAGATCATGCGCTGGGTGTTGCAGGACACAGAGCTGACAGGCACAGGCACTCTTAGGACCGGTTACACATTCACACTTTAGCATTTTACGGTTGAGTGCACCATGTGACCTTGGATGCTCACAGACTGTAGTGATGGCTCTCATTGGAGCTTCTGGGCCTCAGAAGTCCATACAGCTCATAATTAGTGAGAGGTAGTTTATCAAGAAATACTCCAGTATCTCTGCAGCCTATATGTATGGAGAACTGTACATATGAAGATTGGTCTTTTATCATATTTTCCCATTAGTCTTTTAAATTTTCAAGTCATTTTTCTGCTTGGGAAAAACATAAGATGGGAAAAGGATTTCTCTAAATATAGAGGATGAGGCTAGTAAGCAACAAGCAGGGTAGGAGGGGTAATAATAATCATCATGTCAGCACACAGAGCACTCTGGAGGCAGAGCCGGAGGATGCCTGGCTGTGGGAGGCATTTACAAAATGTTTTCATAAACAGTTTCTTACCTGAGATAACAACCTAGAGAGGTATATTCCCTGACATCAAATTCCACCAGCATCCAATTAAAAAAATTTTTTTAAGCATGCACCACGTACCAAGGTGGGCAGGGCTGGGAGAGGATGTTGTCGGTGAGCCCTCAAATGAGCAAATGTGCGCCTGTCTGTAGGAAGTTGCCCCGTGTGTGTAGGTGGCAGAGCCATGGGGTGCCTCCCTGTGGGATGCCCCGGAGATGCACTGGACCTGAAACTGAAGGAGAGTTGGGGTGTCCTCTCTCAGCCCCTGTGAGGTGGGAGGGTGCTGGCCTCAGAGGCTTTGCATTTGTGCCTTTGGTAGTTCATTCTCTGTCCCCACGGTTGGTCCTGGGGGAACTGCTTTAAGGAATCTATTTAGGATGATCTGCCTTTTTTTTTTTTTTCCCCCTGCAGTACTGGGGGTTGAATCCAGGACTTTTGTATTCAGCTGTATTCCCTGCCCTTTTAAAATTCTTATTTTGAGACAGGGTCTTGCAAAGTTGCTGAGTTGTGCAGGCTGGGCTTGAACATGTGATTCTCTTCCCCTGGCTCCCAGGCTGCTACAATGAGAGAAATGTGCCACACACCCTGTGGGGTGCTGCTTTTTATTCCTCACCATCCTCCTTGTCTATGTGGCTTTTGGTCTGTCCTTTGTCAATGCTCCACTCTTTCCTGGAGGTCCATTAGAAGCAGCAAGTCAAGCCTCCAGCCTTAGGCCCACAGCAGCACAGCCTGGCCTCCTACTAGGCTGGCAACCCTAAGTCCCAACCAGCATGCAGAAAATGCAGCACACAGCTGTGCCAGAGCAGCAAAATGAGAACTACAAATTACAACAAAAGCCACCAGCCAAAGTGACCTATGCTCAGTATGGTTATTGTCATTTCTCTGAGCTGGAAGCCAAAAAGTCTTGGGTCTTCCTTTGTTACTCTAATTCTCATCAGAGGTACACTATGCCTCCCAGTGCAGAAATGCTCTGCCTAAATGGAGCCACCTCCCCGCCGTTAAAGTCCTCTCTCCGTGATACAGTGTGTAAAGGGAGCTGTCTAAAGGAGGGGGGTGGGGCAGGAGCAACATGCCTCAGGGTGCTTCTGCTCAGTCTCCGGGATACAGAGACATTTTCAACACAGTCAGAATAAAGGCTTAATTGAGGGGTCATTCAATTCATCCTAACTGATATTTAGTGGGATTTTTTTTTTTTTTTGAGACAGGGTCTTGCTTTGTAGTCCAGGCTACCCTCGAACTCACAGCAATCCTCCTGCCTCTGCCTTCTTCCGAGTGCTGGGATTACAGGCATGAACAACCATGGCCAGCACTGTGATACAGGGATCAAACTCCGGACCTTGCACTTGCCAGGCAGACACTGGAACCACTGAGCTAAATCCCTGGCCCTTTAGTGGGATTCTTTAAAATGTCATGTGCTATGAAAAGTGGAAGGAAATGAGTGACTATGGTCTCAGTACCCAAGCAACTTGTAATATCACAGAAGACACAGAGCTGGTGCTTACACAATCAGTCTAGTTTAAGGTGAGCACCATGGAGCAGAAGTGGCAAGTGCATGGACCAGTAGAAGAAGAAGAGGAAAAAAGCTTCAGAGAGCAGCAGTGTAGGTTGCACTAGAACTTGACATCCTGTGTTTTAACTGTTTGTGTGCCCTCTAGAGCAGGCTGAACATCTTAAGGAGAAAACTTTTTATTTTAGTTTTGCATTTCTGGGGATTAAACCTAAGGCCTCATGCATGCTGGGCAAGGGCTCTCACACTGAGCTGTAGCTCACCCCAAAGTCCTGCACTCATTCCATGTTATTCCTATGCTCTGGTGCTTGACATAGTGGCTGAATGAGGTAAGGTGCTCAACCAATGTTTACTGAATTAATAGAGGAATGCATAGGTGAAGAAATAGAGTGGAGATGAAAATAAAATTGTTCTGGACAAAGAGCAGTTGGGGACAAGATTCATAGAGACCTTTGAACAGCTGGCTTTGAAGCTGTAATCTCATTCTGGTTTTATTGTTGTTTTTGTTTTTGTTTTTGTTTTTGTTTTTGTTTTGAGACAGGGCCTCGTTTTGTATTTCAGGCTGGCCCTGAGCTCACTATGTAGCCCAGGCAAGCCTGGAGCTCAGCAATCCTCCTGCCTCTACCTCTTGAGTGCTGGGATAATAGGTGTGAGCTACCACACCCAGCAGGAATCTCACTCTGTAGTCAGCATTGTTTGGAGCAAAGGAGTGAGATCATTTTTGTGCTTTTTTTTTTTTAAGACAGGGTCTTGCTTTGTAGTTCAGGCTGGCTCTGAGCTCACTATGTAGCCCAGGCAAGCCTCGAACTCAGAAATCTGCCTGTCTCTGCCTCCCGAGTGCTGGGATTACAGGTGTGAGCCACCATGCCCAGCACTGTGGTATGTGGTATTGATTGCTGGTGGGTGTGAGTCTCCACGCCCAGCATTGTATGTGGTCACCTGGGATCGAACTCAGGACCTTGCACTTGCTAGGCAGGCACCGAAACCACTGAGCTAACCCTCCGGCCCCATTTTTGTGCTTTTGATAGAGAATTCTGCTGGCACTGTCAGGCAGGGAAAATACTGCACTTATAGGAAGCTTTGTCTCCTAACTGAATTGAAGTATTTTAGGCATATAGGAAGCTGGGTGATGACGCATGGAGAGTAGGCTTCTTGGTCCCAACTTTTCCCAGCTTGAGAATGATGCAAAGTATTAGTTTAAGGCCACTGGATTACTGCCAGTGCTCAATTAGGAAATTATGCCTGTAGGGTAACCTACATGTTCAGTACTTTTCCAGTCTAGAAACCTTGCCAGATGGCTCAGGTCAGGAGACTCTGTCACGCTTTGCAAGGCTCCTTTAACTCCTTTATGACCAAGTGGGAAAACAATCTCTTCCAGAAGTGGGGTCTGCTGCAATTTATCTAAATAATTGGCCTCGACTCTTTGTATCATTCAAAGGGAAGTTCAGATTTGCTTTCTGTTCTTTTGCTGTGGTGGTCAAGAATTTGGGCTCTGGAAGCTGAAATTTTAATTATACCATCACTCGCTTCCAATATCTATCCTGTATCAATCCTGGATCCAGTGCTCTGGTGCCAACAACTTCCCAGGCTTCCCTTGAAGTGACTTCACTGTTGCATTAAGAGCAATGGGGAGGATTCAGCTGAGAAATCAGTAACAGTATCTCCAACTCAGGTTACCCTGCTGAGAACAATGTCATGTGCTCAATGCTTCCAATAAAAGTGCTGGTCAAGCCAGGCTCCATATCACATGCCTGTGATCCTGGCACTCTGGGAGGCTGAGGCAGGAGAATAACAAATTTGAGCCCAACCCAGGCAATTTAGAGACTTAGTGAAACCCTGTCTAAAAAGAGGAGGTATGGATGTAGCTCAATGCAAAGGTCCTGGGTATAATTCCCATGTCAAAAAAAAAAAGTACCTGTCAAGTTATGAGCATGTTCAAGATGCTTGGGAATCCTCTCATAATAGGACAGTGAGGAAGCAGAAGGAGGCAGGTCAGTGCAGACGAATATGCCCAGATCTCTGCCCCACTGTGAAGCCACTCATCACCCAGCCTGCCCTCCCTGTGCCTGATACATACATGATGCTATTCACAGGCTTGGTGGAGGGTCTTGCACAAGTGTTTATTCCACTCTTTTTGGCCCACAGGTGATGCCAGTAACCCAAGAAATGGAGATAGAAGCAGCACCACTTGAGCAATAAACAGATCGTAGGCTGCAGCTTCTTTTTGCTGTAAGAAAATTGCATTTCATCACATTGACTGGGTCCTCATGCCACCTTCCTGGTGTCCACTTCTTCCTCAGCAGTCTGTCTTCTGTTCCTGAATTGCAGTGAGTTTGTGTACACACACACACACACACACACACACTCTGCCTCTGTGGAAGCAATCTTGAAAGCAGGAGCTTTGATCTTCACCCTTCCTTACTATTAACCAGCTCAAGGTCAAAGCAGCAAGACAGAAGGAACTTACATTCCCGATAATGAGACACCTACACCTTGTCACTTAAGCATCAGGACTGAAGTTGAAGACTTCCCGTGCAACTATTTGACCCAGAATCCTTGTTTAGGAAGATTAGACTATTGGTTTGTTTCAGGAAATTCATGAAAAAGAATTTATTCTAACCAACACTACTCCTCTTGACAAAGAGGCCCCTCCTCAGGTTGACAGATTGAGCTCCCGGGTCAAGAGCTCACATATCAAATCACTAATTGCTTATTACAACTCAGGATCTCATTGTGTCCACCAGGCCTGACCCATTACATCATAAGCTTGGCCTTGTCCCCTGAGATCCCAGCAGTGAGAGGCCTGCCTTACCTTTGGAGCTGTAACACCTGAACCTGGAAAGAATTGCCTGGACCCTGGCTCTGACACACCAGGGGTGTCCTCAGTAAAACTGGTCACCTTGGCGTTGGCTCAGTTGGTTGCTCTAGTTATAGAAGGTTACAGCAGCTGACAGGGACCACAGGAAGTACCTTACCAGCCTTGACCTCATTCACATGAAAAGGTCCTATGCTTCTACCTCATCACTCTTACTTTGGGGTTTTGGTCACTGGCAGCCTAACTGACGTTGGCACAGATCCCTCCACTCCCTCCATGCCAGAGCCAGGTTTATGTCTCACACTGGGCAACCTATAGTGAGAGAGAGCTCCACGCCCATGTGTGAAGAGCATAAGGACTGGGGGGGGGGCGGGTCTTCGTGCAATTCTGAGGTGCACTAATCTGTAGAAATTCTTATAGATGTTGGATACCATCCTCCCAAAATTGATTTTAAAATAATCAAATAGGGGCCATGAGTGTAGCTCAGCGGTAGAGCAACAACTTAGTATGGTTGATGCCCTGGGTTCAGTCTCTAGCAACTGCCACCACCACCATGATCGAAAGAAAAGTGCTGAGTTTGGTGGTTCAAGCCTGTAATCCCAGCACTTGGGAGGCAGAGGCAGGAAGACTGCTGAATTTGAGGCTTGCCTGAGCTACATAGTAAGCTCAGAGCCAGCCTGAACTACAAAGCGAGACCCTGCCTCAAACTCAAAAAAAAAAGAAAGAACATAAAAGTATCTTACATTATACATCTAAGTAAATGTTGCTTCCCTCACATTGTTCACCTTAGAAATTTTTTCGTGTATCTTAGAGATATAACTATTGCTTGAGGCTTTAAAAAAATATCTGTTTTGTAATTATATTTTCAGTTTTCCACTTTGGTGGTGATAAACTGTTTTTTGGTTGAACTCTTTTTCCATGGATAATTTCAAGCATATTCACACTTGATAGACTAGTATAGTGAGAGTTATCAACTTGTCACACTTGATAGACTAGTATAGTGAGCAGTTATCAACTTGTGGCCAATCTTGACTCACCTATCTTTTTTTTTTTTTTTTTCGAAACAAGGTCTCACAATGTCCTTCAGATTGGTTTTTAAAATTTTATTTATTTATTTATTTATTTATTTATTTCTTCAGATTGGTTTTGAGCTCACTATGTAGCCCAGGCTGCCTTCATGTTTCTTTTCCTATCTGAACTATTTTGAAGGTAATCTCACACATTGTTTTATCATTTCACTCAAAAATATTTCACCATGTATCTCTGAAAGATAAAAGCGATTAATTTTTTTTTTTTGCAGTGCCGAGGATCAAACATCTCCAATTAAAGCTAATTAGAGCTACATCTCCAACTAAAGTCTTCTGTAAGGAATATTAGATATAATTCCATTATCTTACCTGAAGAATCAATAAAAATTTCTTAATACAATTGTCTGTATTAAAGTAGCCTTTTAAAAGTTATTTTTACTAAGGCAGGTGTAGTGGCCCATGCCTTCCCACATTCTGAGAGGCTGAAACAGGAAGATTACAAGTTTGGACCCAGGCTGGACAATTTTGTGAGACTGCCCAAAAATAAAAAATGAAAGAAGGGCTGGGGATGTAGCCCTGTATAAAGGCTCTGGCTTCAATTCCCAGCAGCTAATATATTTTTTAAAAAATTTATTATTTTATTTGTTCAAATCAAGACGGAAACAAAAAAAATTTTTTTTTTTTTT
>PVIC010040557.1:0-16625 GCA_004025085.1 Thryonomys swinderianus
GCAGGAGGATTGCTGAGTTCCAGGCTTGCCTGGGCTACATAGTGAGCTCAGGGCCAGCCTGAACTACAAAGCGAGACCCTGTCTCAAAAAAAAAAAAAAAAAAAAAAAAAAAAAAAAAAAAAAAAAAAAAAAAAAAAAAAAAAAAAAAAAAAAAAAAAAAAAAAAAAAAAAAAAAAAAAAAAAAAAAAAAAAAAAAAAAGAAAGAAAGAAAGAAAGAAAGAAAAAGAAATGACATGAAGGAAGACTATTACAGAAGAGCAAGTGAATTATGGATGAAAGGGAAAAGGATAAATAGGAAATGATCATTGCATGCATGTGGAAATACACCAAAATAAAGCCCACTGTCCCCTGTAACTAAAAGAAAAAAAAATTAAAAAACAATGAGGGCCAGGGACTTAACTCAGGGATCCCAGCACCTGCCTCACAAGCACAAGGTCCCAAGTTCAGTCTCCTGGTAACAACAGCAAACATGAGTAAAACTGTATGTTTCTGATTTATAATTTTCCAGATTATACATATACTGTAGAAGATTTGAAAGCAAATAATGCAATAAATAAAACCATACTCTAACCCAGATATTAATTTGTGAATATTTTTTCGATCATTGGTAATTCCTTGTATTAAATTTAGAACTGAACTATAATTATGAACTTTTATAACATCATAAAAAGTGAACAACTCTTTACTAAAGAAAGAAAATCCGACATAGCATGTGGTTTGCGAGGCTGGACTAGCTGTCAGGAAACCCGGAATCTACATGTAGCTGTGAGTAAGCCCGCAGTTAACACAGGGAGGGGCTTAAAAGTAAACAGAATGGGGATGGAGATTTAGCTCAAGTGGTACCGCGCCTGTACTGGAAACACAAGGACCTGAGTTCTTTCCCCTGTACAGCCAAAAAAAGAAAGAAAAAAAAAAGTAAACTGACAATTATACCCTGCCTGCGGCTCCAACTTACTTCTTACTGAAATCTAGTAAGTCTGATGAGGACAACAGTGCAAAAGAGGATCGATCCCACCTTTGGAATCCAGCATGGGAGTCCATTAGTCTCTGGTCTTCCTGTTTTGGACACACCTGAACACAGCACACCCTGCAGTTTTCCCGAACTCCTGCAGCTGACTGGAACAGGTGTGTTCGTAGTTTTAGATTTCAGGCGCTCTGTAGAGCCCACTGTGTGGTGTGACATCAGCTCAGGGGCTAAAGAGGCGGGGTCACTTGCGTGGAGTGACTTGGGCGAAAACCAGTGGAATGAGTGAAAATCGGGGTAAGGAGGGAATTCTTCAGGGCAGCGGCAATCCTGCAAACAAGGAGAGTTTTCCATGTATCCAAAAGAGCAAGTACGTCAAAGTGAAGGGAAGGAGGGGGAGAAATGTTGCAGAAGGTAAAACAACAGCCTACAGAGTACAGAATAAACGTCTGAGCCTCACGAGACGCACAAATACAGTCTGGACGTCAGACAGGGTCTGCTATGGCCAGCAGTAGTTCCAGGGGTGGAGCGAGGGATGAACCCTGCTGGAGGATAGTGGCTCTCTGTGCTTCACAAACAGCAAATCTCTATTGAATGTTTTTTGAACCCTCGGCAGAACTGCTGGGTACACTGTATCCAGGACAGTACGATGGTCTCTGCTAGGCTGACCTGTATGGCTTATTTACTCCCGAATTTATGCAATAATTGTCCTCAGTCTCAGAAGCACCCCAGCAAGAATGCCTTGTCCAGGGAATTATAAATTACCTTCTTCGCTCTTGACTTCAAACATGGATATGAACGGCTGCCTTCCACCTGCAGCCGACCGGAAGACAAAGTCAGGCGAGGCCTCAGTCGCGTGGGCACCATTGCAGTGTTAATTACTCCAGCCCGGGTTGCTGCAGCATTATAGCACAGCGCTACACCTGTTTATTCCTCCTTCCTGGTTCTACACAATACACTAACTTTTAATTCTGTACTGTTTTGCATAATACATATGCCAACTTATATCTTCTCAGTGTGCAGTGGTTCTTTTTCCTCTCCTCTTGCACCAATACTTGTGATCTCTTGTACCTTTAACAGGCAACCTAACAAGTATGAGATGGCATCATACTTACCATGAGATGTCATGGTTTTCTTTTGCATACCTCTGATGATTAGCGGTCTTGAGTTCTTTTCATATAGTCTTGTTTGGAAAAATGTTTATTTAAGTTCTTCGTTCATTTAAAATCTGGCTACTTGGGACATACTGTTGTTGATTTCTGCCAGTTCCTTAAATATTTTGGATCTTAACCTCTTAACAGGTACATTATTCAAAAATATACTACTGATTCCACAGGTTGTCTTTTTCTTCTATCAACATTTCTTCTGCCGTCGAAAAGCTTCTAAGTGTGATCCTTTTGGCTTCTTTGTTGTTATTGTCTCCACTTTTGGGGTTATACCCAAAAATATCCCCCAGATCAATAGTATGGAAATACTCTATTTTATCTATTAATTTAATAGGTTCAGCTTTCCTGTCTCATCATTTAGTCTATTTTCAGTTGATTTTTCTGTGTGGTGTGAAAAGAATGCTCAGTTTCTTTCTATTACATCTGAATATCCAGTTTTCCAAAATTTATTATATAGATTATACTATCCCCATTGTGTTTTCTTTGTGAAGTATTGAATGTTAGTTGAGCATATTTGTGTGAATTTATTTCTGAAATCTCTATTCTGTTATACTGACCTGTGTGTCATCTTTATTTCATTACTATATGGATTAGATTACCATAGATTTGTAATTTTAAAATAAAAAACTGTTTTGCTTCAATTTTTTTCTATATTACTTTATGTGTTTGGGATCTATTGTGGCTTCATGAAAAAAAATTTTATTTTGAGACAGGGTCTTCCTTTGTAGTTTAGGCTTGCCCTCAACTCTTTATGTAGCCTAGGCAAGACTGGAACTCAGCAATCCTCCTGCCTCTGTCTCCCGAGTGCTGGGATTATAGGCGTGAGCCACCACACCCGGCACTGTGGTATGTAGTATTGATGGCTGGTGGGTGTGAGTCACCATGCCCAGCATTGTATGTTGTTACCGGGATGGAACTCACGGCCTTGCATTTGCGAGGCAGGCGCTGGAACCACTGAGCTAAATCTTTGGCCCTTCATGGAAATTTTAGAATTTTTTTTCTAATTCTAGAGAAAATGCCATTGAAAGTTTGGTAGGGTTGGCAATGAATCTGCATATCAGTTTGAATAGTGTGGATATTTTTACAATTTTGAGCCTCCATATCCAAAAATACATAGTATTTTCCCTTTATTTCGGTCTTTTTAACATTTTTAAACTATGTTTTATGTATTTCAATAACTAGATTTTCAGCTCAGTTAAATTTATTCCTAAATATTTTGCTCTTTTTAAAGCTTTCAAAGTGGGATTGTTTTGCTGATTCCCTATTTTAGATACATTATTATCAATGTGATAAAACACTATTTTTGAACATTAATTTTATATCCTGCAATTTTGCTTAATTCATTTATTAATGGAGCATTTGGGGGATTAAATTATCTCTTACAAGAGATAATTTAATATGAACACATATACACATTTGTATATGTGTTCATTATATTGCAGTTAGGGAATGAATTGGGAATAAAATCCTTAATTAAAAATGTGTTCTAAAGCTCATTATGTTATATTCTTAAATATTTTGTGTGCTCTAAAATGGTTTATTAGTTATGTATTTCAAATACTCTATCATTAATACATTTATCTACTTATTCTAATAATAATTACTTAACAATTAATAAGTATGTATTTAAATATCCTACAGTATTACTGTTTTGTTAATGATATTTGTATTTCATCAGTTCCAGTTATATATGGATTTCAAACTATGATTAGTTGCATAGAAGTCTTGATTGAGATTTTTATCATAAAATATTAGCCCCAGTAACACTTCATATTTTATAGTATATTTTAGCTAGTATAATATTAATAAGCTATTTCACTTTTCTGTTTGTCTTTTTATTGTATGTTTTAAACTCCCAAAGGTGTTATCATTGTTCCTTTGATTTTATAAAGTAAAGGTTTGGTTTGAATTTTATTATCTTTTGTTGTTGTTGTTGTTGTTGTTTTGTTTTTTGAGACAGAGTCTCGCTTTGTAGTTCAGGCTGGCCCTGAGCTTGCTATGTAGCCCAGGCAAGCCTCGAACTCAGCAATCCTCCTGCCTCTGCCTCCTGAGTGCTGGGATTACAGGCGTGAACCACCACGCCTGGCTTGAATTTTATTATCTTTATCATTCTTTCTTATATCTACTTTCAAAAACTAAAATAAGTTTTTGTTTTTGAAGTCGGCCTGTATTGGTGCAAATGCACCAATATTTCTGCGTTCTATTTGATAGACATTTTTAATGTTTTCAGTGCCAATGGGAGTGTTTACTCTCAGCTTTTAGTGTTGTGAGGAATTTGGCTCTCAGTTAAATGTAGTTTTTGTTTCTAATTGCTCCTGTACACGTTCCTTTGATTTTTTAAAAAAACCATTTTATACTTTATCATATATCTAGTCTTGGCTTTGTCCTGTTTAATATTTGAGATGCTTTCTAAGTCTTTCATCTATTTCAGAAAACTCTTGCTGGCTCTTGAGAGTTTTCCTATGACCTTTTGGACCTCATATTTCTCTTCTATATGATGAAATATTTACACTTTTTCATTTTATATTCCATGAATTTTAACTTTGTCAAATTTTTTATCCTTTCTTTTTCTATATTCATTTTAATCTTTCCCAATACCTTTAATGCTACTAATACTCTTCCATTATGCATGGTCTGTTGTCAAAATTATGTACTAAACTTTTATTTTAAACTAATTTTTATTTCTAGAAAATCTGTTATCAGATCCTGATCTAGCTAAAATACATGGTGAGAAGAAAAACTCAGATGTACTTAAAAAGAGACAGATGGAGAACTGGGATGGCCAGTGCTTAAGTAAGAAAAGGCCTCAAACAGCCAGAACCTCAGATATCTATTGGTGACACAGTCATTGTTAAACTGGGGTAATGGGGATACGTGTGGTAGGAGTATGTTGCTGATGTTCACAAGGCTTCTTCTTCTCTTTTTCTCCTCTCTTCTTCTTCTTCTACTTTTCATAGTATGTCTGCATCAAACTTAGAAGATAGAAAAGAAAATACAGACATCATTAAAAACAGATTGCTATTCTGATTTCTTCCTTCATTTTTGATGATGAATGAGACTTGACAATTCCATGTGATTTTCCCGTATTGCTAATTGAAATGAAAAATCAGGCCACCAGGAAGAGCATTTATTAAAGCAGTAAAATCCTATTTAAAATATTTATTTCAGAGGTTCTTATCACATTAGCATCTAAGTGCCCATACTGATGTCAGAATTAAAAAGAAGATGAACGTTTCTCTCCCTGAGACTTATGTGAGGTTTAAGAGATTATTTTAAAAGTCCAGAGACCTCCTATGTTTAAGAGGATACCACTCAGACCACTTAAAGGTGAATGAAATCAGGATGAGGAAATACTCAAAGCTTAAATCTACATATTATTTTAGTCCTTCCATTCAGGTAATAAAATATAAACCACTTACTAACAATCCAATATTAATTATAAGAATATTCAAGTACAAGCATTTAATTCCCATGCAATACCATGAGATATTATAATAAGCTTTTGAATAGACTTAAAAGCATAAAATAGACAAAGTGGCTTGTTTAAGATCATTTCTAACAAATGCAAAACCTAACTCCTTTCAACTTTGGGTTCATAATCTGTGTTTGTAATATTCGAACGTGTTGGGTGTCCTTTGGCAGACTGATTTCAATGATTATTAACTTCCATTAGCATCTTTTTCTCATCTACTTGTGAAGAGAAAAATAGCACTTACTTCCATGGCTATTGTAAGAATTAAGCCTGTGGGTAAATTAATAGACACCACAGGGAAAAGATGTTTTTCATGGTTTGGTATTTTCCCTAAGACCTCAGTAATGAGGCTTTTATTTTTCTTACTACCACTAAAACTACTGCACTCCATTTTCCAAAAAATGACCTTATGTCTGGATCAAACTGTTTTTTTTTTTTTTAAGACAGGGTCTTACTTTGTAGTTCAGGCTGGTTCTGAGCTCACTATGTAGCCCAGGCAAGCCTTGAACTCAGCAGTCCTCCTGTCCTGCCTCCCAAGTGCTGGGATTACAGGCGTGAGCCACCAAACCCAGCTGGATCAAACTGGTTTTTATAAAGACTTGAGAGAGTACATGAGAACAGAAGGAAAAGAGAGGATCCCATAAGTGAGTAGTGAGCTGGAGTTTTCACTATGAGAAGTTTAAATTGCAGATTTGATTTCTTTCTTAGATATAGAATTATTTAGTCTTACCTGTTGCTTCTTATAATCAGTTTTGGTAAGTTGCAGTTTTATGTTATCTAATTTATTAAAAAGTTCAGATATTACAGCATTAGACTATTCACACTGACTTCAATACACTTGATGCCTATAGTCTCGGAGAAATGTGTCCTTTCATAGTCCTGATACTGTTCATTTTGTATTTTTTTTTCTAATCGGTCTCACCAAGATTTTATTCATTATTGTTGATGCTCATTGGTTATATATTTTCTATTTCATAATCTCTGTCACAGTCTAATTTTCTTCTTTTATCCTGTTTGAGTTTAATTCCATGTTATTTGTTAATATCTTATCACAGATAGTGGACTTGTTTTGTTTTGTTTTTGTCTTTTACATTTTTAAAAATGTATGCAATGAGGATTACAAATTTCCCTCAAAATACTTTGATACTAGTATCTCACAATTTTCTATTTTTCATTTTCATTACTTTGAAAAATATTTCCTCATTTCCATTGTTGTTTATTTGTTCTTTGACCCAAAGGTTAATTAGAGATATATCTCTTCTCTTCAAAGCATATGTGATAATATTTTAATTGCCATTTTATTATTGATTTCCAACATAATCGGATTATGGTGAAACATTATGCTCTGTATACCTTCAATCTTTTTCAAATACATTGGGAATTTTTATGCTCTATAACTAGTCAATTTTTGTAAAATGTTCAGCATATACTTGAAAAGAATGTACTCTTGCAGTTTGGGAGAATAACTGTTATGAATATCTTTAGATCAAGGTCACTAATGGGGTAATCCAACTCTTCAGCTAATTGCTTTGCCTCTTGCTTCTGCAGCTATCACAATCTCCCCTCTCAGACCTGCTCAAAGTCAAGAAACGTCCCTCACCAAGGAGGGTGAGGGGCAGCCTTAAACATGAGCTCTTCAAGATGTACTCATAAGTGAAATAAATAGGTCACAGATCTGTAAATACTGTATCTTTTCTCTGGTATGAGAAACTGAAGCTGTATATGAGCTCTGGAATATATGATAGATATTGTGAAATAGAAAATATTCAAAGGGAAATGGGGTTTAGGGGTGAGTAACAAGGGGAAAAAATGATGGTTAAAAGGAAACAAAGCTTGTGCATATAGGAGTAGGGATTATAGGATGGGTGGGGGAATGGGAAAATGAGATTAAATTGTGTCATATGCTGGTACAAATTCTCAATATTATGTGTGAGATCATGAGGAGTATATATATAATGTACCAATAAAAATTCAAGTTAAAAAAAACAAATAAACAAACATAAAACCATGAGCTCACTGCTCAGAATGCTCTCTCTTCTCCACAGTGAGCCCACAATTCCCTCTCTCCTGTCAGCACCCTGATACTTTCCCTATTTTTTTTTTGAGACAGGGTCTTGCTTTTGTAATTCAGGCTGGACCTGAGCTCACTGTGTAGCCCAGGCAAGCCTCAAACTCAGCAATCCTCCTGCCTCTGCCTCCCAAATGCTGGGATTACAGGTGTGAGCCACCATGCCCGGCACTGTGGTATGTGGTACTGATTGCTGGTGGGCGTGAGTCACCACACCGGTATTGTTGTATGTGATTACTGGGGATCAAACCAGGGACCTTGCACTTGCTGGCAGGCACTGGAACCACTGAGCTGAATCTCTGGCCCACTATCTTTCCTTTTCTTGTGCTTTCATTTTCTAGCTAAACTCAGTGGGCGATTTCATTTGAAATATGAATGTGCTCTAACCTTGTTTTCTTTCCTCCCCTGATATCTGAGTCTGTAAGAACAATAACTGTCTCTGGTGTCTCTCCAGTACTTAGAAGAATGCCTTAGAGTAAGTAAACAAATCATATTTGTTGAATGAATGATTAAATGTAAGGTTCCACTCTACCATTATAAATGGTTCTAATTGGATCAGCAACTTTCCAAACACACTTCCAGGAGAGAAAGCTTTTTCAGAGGCTCAGCTCCGTGGCTGGCTACTACAGATCTCGCAGCTTCACAGCTGAAATAATTGGATAGTTACCCTTTCTCATCATGTCTATAAAAGCCCTGGGAGTGCTTAATCCATTGACCATTATAAAATGCTTTATCATCTTCAAATTTAAGGTTCCAAAGTGTTGAGCTATATGCCTAATTAAAATAGCTTTAATTCTATGTGGACTTAAGATTAATGTTACTGTCCAAAAAGGTGAAAGCCTTAGGAACCCTCCATAGGAGAAAAGCATTAACTATTGTGTTTGGAGTTGACAAGTCTTTTGTTTGATAAATTCTAGGAAGGTGAAAACGTTTGAAATATCTGTTTATTCCTGGCTATTTCCTCAGGGAATTTAAAAACTTTTTGCCAAGCAAGATAATTCTTACCTTCATTTAAAACAGTATAAATACTATGATATCAATTTACAGATTACAAGACAAATAAGAAGGGATAATATCCAAGGTCAAAGATACCAGCAACCAGTTTTTAGATCTGTGGCCCCATCTCTTGACTAAATTCTGGGCCAACATATATAAATTCAGTTTTCTCATTAGGGAAACATCTAAAAAAAACTAATAAAAAATGAATGGGAGTACACATATAAGAAACAAATGAAATGTAAAAGAGTAACACTAGAAAATTCTTACAAATGAAACGGCTTGAGAATTTTTTTACCACTCATCTAAATTTGTCCTTCAACTGCCTTGTTTCCATGCCCTGGAGAAGTAAGATTCATGGGCTGGAGGACCAAGGGCATCCATTCCGCCCCTCATGACATCCCTACTGCTACAGGACCCAGGTGCAGGCCGCACAAGGCCTCCCTCCCAGGAGAAACTTTCTTTTTCTCTTTTTTTTTTTTTTTTTTTGAGACAGGGTCTCACTTTGTAGTTCAGGCTGGACCTGAGCTCACTGTGTAGCCCAGGCAAGCCTCAAACTCAGAATGCTCCTGTCTCTGCCTCCCGAGTGCTGGGATGACAGGTGTGAGCCACCACGCCCAGCATCATATTGTTGTATGTGGTTACCAGGATTGAACCAGGGACCTTGCACTTGCTAGGCAGGTGGTGGAACCACGGAGCTAAATCTCTGGCCCAGGAGAACCTATCTTTGGGTGTCTATAGTTCGGTATTAAAGTGACAAAGCACTTCATGTGTCCAGTAACAAACTTCTAAAAATGGATAATTGTCCATTGATTCTAGATGAAAAACTGTAAGAATAGCCTTCGAGAAACCTAGACTTTAGAACCAGAGGTCATGCAGACTGCCACCCAAACTGCTGGTTTAAGAAGATGACATTCTTTATAAGCCTCCCAGACCTGATCTGACGCCTGACACACACAGGAGTGTAACAGTTGCAAGTCAAAGTAAGCCCCAGGCATTTCAACCGAGGCCAGGTTCACTGAAAGGCTACTGGTGCTTTAGTAACAAAGATGACCAGTGTGCTTTGTTACTGCTATTATTATGGTGAGCTCCATAGAATTAGCTGTACATTTTTTATATTTTTCATCCATCATAATCATTAATGTTTTTTTCATTTTGAAATCCTATCCTATGTTCCACCATTAAACATGTCCTACAATTTCACTGTTTAAACATTTTCATTAAAATACAATATATGAAACAGGGTACCAAAGCAAATGGTTTGATTACTGTCCTCAAATTAAGTAAGTACAATGTGGGAACTATCATCAGAGCAAGAAACAGAACATGACCAACCACCCAAGAGTGGCCATCTGCCCCATTTTCCCTTCTTTCTTGAATCCATAACTCACCATGTTAATTTTGCTTGTATTTGAACTTTACATGAATGAGGCCCTGCATATGTTTCCACATGTATTTGGCTTTACTCCCTATAAATTATGTTGTTAGATAATTCATTTTGTTCAGTGTAGCAGTTATTTCTACATTTTTATCCTATACAATATTGTTATCTGCATTTACAATGTAGTCATACATTGTAATTAATAGTTAGCTTCTATCAATTTTTAGGTACATCTTACAAATAATATTCTGCTACACATAAATACAAAATCTTTTGGAAAATATAATTGGAATTGAAATGCTGAATCAAAAAATGGGCACAAGCTAACGTTTAGGAAATACTACCAAACAGTTTTCAGAGTAAAAATATATAACATATTTCTACTTGGAGGCAAAAAGTCCTGGCTGCTCCCCATACTCCCGACATAGAAGGATTAACAGTTAGACAACATTCCACCTTCTAAATTTCAGCCATTCTGAAATGTAGATGTTCAGTGGAAATTCCTGGGAGTTTTGTTTTGTATTTTTCTTAATAAGGTGGGCACATTTTTCCATGTGTATTTCCATATTCCATTTTATAGGGTTTCCTATTCAAGTAAACTTACTGCAGGAAAAGCCCTTTGGTTAGTATTAACATGGGATGTAATATTCTCAGAAACACCCTGAGAGATCTGTCTTACAGAGCTTCATTTCTTGCCTCAAATTGGATTTTGTTTCAAGTTCCTCCTCTTATAACTACACCTATTGTCATGCCCTATGAACCAGAACACATCCATGCCTCTAAGCATCTCTACAGACAAAATCTCAAGTGCTCGCTGGGCGTGGTGGCTCACGCCTGTAGTCCCAGCACTCGGGAGGCAGAGACAGGAGGATTGCTGAGTTCAAGGCTTGCCTGGGCTACATAGTGAGCTCAGGGCCAGTCTGAACTACAAAGCGAGACCCTGTCTCAAAAAAAATAAAATCGCAAGTGCTCAGTCCTATGAATGTTACTCTCCTGCCTGTCCTGCAGATCCCGTGGGGAGGTTTACTATGATAAGTGCACCTTTGGTGGATCCACCTTCATGAACCTGACCATGCAGCCAAAGCTGCCACTTCGCAGTAGCTGGCACACATGAGTGTGAATTGAATGCATTATCTTATTTGCGCATTTAAGAACTACTCAGACCTGGGCCAGTATTTTTACTACTATTTATCAAGAATCATGCAATGAACTATTTTAAGAATTTTCATCTTGTCATAGGCCCAGAGGAAGGAAAAAGCTCTTTTACAAAAGAAAATAATTATTGGCTAAAGAGCATAGAATTTTCTCTAAACTGTTAGGGACTACTATTATTTTCTGACTGGAGCTTTAGATGGAATTCTGATTGTCTCAGACACTTCGGACATCACTGAGTCATGAGGGCCAACAAATCTGTCAAAGATCCAAAGAAATGAACAGCAAAAGCTCTGCTGCCACTGGTCTGGAAATACTTCTGATAGAACCAACCCAGTCCACTACCTTACAAACCACATCCACTATTGTCTCAGTAACAGATTTGGTCAGTGTTGCTGCCCTTGTCATCCACAGAGAAAACAGACTTTCCACGGGCCCCACCTCCTCACCTCTATAACTGCTGGCCTGATGTCCTGGGGCAGATGTGTCAATTAGAGCAAATCCATCACCTGCCCATAAATTACTTGCAAGGAAGACTAGAAAGGAAAATGTCTAGCTTTTGTTCAGATGTTTATAAGAAGGGGATTTAAAGCTAAACATCCTCAATGGAGGAAAGACAGCCTCTTTAACAAATGGTGCTGGAAAAAGTGGCCTCTAACCTGCCAAAAACTAAAGCTAGACCTCTCTTTCACCATGCACAAAACTAAGTTCACAATGGGTATGAGACTTAAACATTAAAACAGAAACAATAAGCCTGCTGGAAAACAGGTTAGGCAAAACTCTTGGAGACACTGGATTAGGCAGAGACTTTATGAATAAAATCTCCATAGCACAAGAACTAGCAGAAAGAATCAACAAATGGGATCTCATCCTACTGAAAAGTTTTTGCACAGCAAAATAAGTCACTGGCACTGCTAAAAGACAAGCAACAACATGGGAAGAAATCTTTACTAGCTGTGTATCAGACAAATAGCTATTATCTACAATATATAAAGAACTTAAACAGATCAGCCTCCCCAAGTTTAAAGACCCAATTCAAAAATGGGCATCTGAAATGTACAGACACTTCTCAGAGGCAGAAGTCAAAGCAGCTAAGAAATATATGAAGAAATGCTCAACACATCTGGTCATTTGAGAGATGCAAATGAAAATAACACTGAGATTTCATCTCACTCCACAAAGAATGGCCATGATTACAAAATCAACCAACAATAAATGCTGGCGTGGCTGTGGGGAGAAAGGAACCCTTCTCCACTGTTGGTGGGATTGTGGACTTCTGCAACCATTATGGAGATCTCTGTGGAGATTTCTCAGAAAACTAGGACTAGGGGTCCCATTTGACCCTGCTATCCCCCTGCTAGGAATATACCCAAAAGAATTTAGAAAATCACATTGGAAAGACAGATGTACACCCTTGTTCATAGCAGCTCAGTTCGTGATAGCTCAATCTTGGAAACAACCCAAATATCCATCAACTGGAGAGTAGATAAAGAAGATGTGGCTTTTTATAAAATGGAGTATTATTCTGCCATAAAGAATGACAAGTTCCATTCATTTATGTGCAAATGGATACACCTGGAGGACACAATAATAAGTGAAATAAATAGATCACAGATAGGCAAATACCAGATCTTCTCTTTGATATGAACACCTGTAGATGCAAATGAGCTCTAGAAAGTATGACAGTTTTTGTACAATGGGAAGTTTCCAAAGGAAATTTGGTGTGGGAATGTAATGAGTGGAAGGAATAAATATGATTCTGAAAGAAAATAAAAGTGTATGTATATAGGGGGTGTGGAGGTGTGGGTGGGTAGGGATATAGGTAAAAATGAGAATTAACTTGTGTTGTATATTGATACAAATTCCCCGATGTTATGTGTGATTGTGAGGTGTATATAAATTTTACCGATAAAGAATTAATAAAAAGGAGGGATTTAAATTCTAAGCAGTCAGAAAAGTAGAAATCTAGGGTAAGAGTTCAATGGACCTTAACAGTCTATATTAAACAGACCCCTCTTCCTCTCCTCCACACCATGCTGCAGATAGTGTCCACAGCTGTGTCATGTCCAAGAATGCCTGGGAATATGACTATGAATTTACTCCTTGGCAACGCTGCTTTCCAAAAAGTAGGAGTAAAAATAATTATCTAAGTATGTGCCATTTTCTCCCAGATTGTATCTCATTAAGAAAATAAATTAAGATCTCTTTGAACATATGGCGTAAATGTCTGTTTCAAAAAAATCTTAGCATTCTATCTCAGTTGGGACTATCAGTATTGTAAGAGAGTTCAAAAATGGAAATTAAAGGCATTTAATAAAAGTAATCTGTAAGCAGAAGTTGTTGTTAGTTCTAGGTCAGGCTCTGGTTGACTATGCAGTAAGAAAAATGTTTTCTGGGACCCAATTTCTCTCCATTTCTCTGCATTTTCTGCCACAGAATCTCTTTCATAAAAGTCACTGTAAAGTGCCGAATAGCCTTTAGCACACACACACACACACACACACACACACTACTTGTAGTGGTAGCTAAATAGATGCCATATTATAAACGAGTAGAAGCTTCTCTTTTCCAGAAATTTTAACAAATATCTCTTCATCTTCTTGCTTTTGACTAGTTTATGTGTTTACTGCTGAATCACTTAATGTTATTGTAAAGATGAGATGAACAGCTTGACTTAAAAATCATCACAAAGCAATCCAGAAGCTAGGAATTAATCAATTCTCTCCCCACAAGACACATAACTGACATAACTGACAATGGAAGAGAATGGTTTCACCAAAGAAAACACCTCAGAGAAGCAATGAACTGTTGGTAGACAAGAAGGAAGAAGGGATGAGAGGCACCCAGCAAAAGCTCATTTTGAATTGTTTTGGACTCTGCAGAAATGTAGATACCCTCATTTTAATGGTTAAGGTTAAAGCACCCCACTGGATACTATTACTATAGTGTTATTTTTAAGGTTAAGCAATTTTGCAGTGATAATCTCCATTCATACTTCCTAAATCTGTTGTTCACCTTAAATGTTCATAAGCTTGATGTTACACCTCGATTGAAGATGCCAGGTATCACTTCTATTTGACTGCACTGATGATGTTGAAAACCATTATTCCGGAGAACAAAGAGTACTAGGTAAGGATTGACAAACTTTGCTTGTTCCCTCAGGCACCATCCTTAGGATATTTCTACTCTGAAGACTGGTCAGCAAATGTTTGTGCAAATCATCTTTCCAGCTCAGAACTCCTACACTTGACATCCTACAGTTCAAAATCATGATCGTGTGGGTAATGACTAACTTTAAAAACGTTTTGGACTCTTGATTTCCAAACCTCAAGAAGGAATCTGAAGCTCGTGTCATAACTTCTTCCCATTTTCAGAAGATGCCAAGAATCATCAAACTTTTTTATTTATGACAGAAATTTGAGATCTCCACACTTCTACAACAGAGTAACAATTCATGAACAATTGCTGAGTGCTAAAATTCTTACAACACACACAACACCTGAATTTTACAGTGCTATCTGACAATGAATCATCACTGGTAAACTCTGGTCTCCAGCATCCAACTGAATAACCGGAATGATGCTTTTTTATCCAACTGTAAAACCCTTTGGATGAGGCCAGAGATTTGGCTCACTGGTTCTGGTGCCTGCCTCGCAAGTGCAATGGTCATGAGTTTGATCCCTGGTAACCACATACAATGCTGGGCATGGTGACTCACACCCACCAGCAATCAATACCACATACCACAGTGCCAGGCATGGTGGCTCATGCCTGTAATCCTAGTACTCGGGAGGCAGAGACAGGAGGATTGCTGAGTTCAAGGCTTGCCTGGGCTACATAGTGAGCTGAGGGGCCAGCCTGAACTACAAAGTGAGACCCTGTCTCAAAACAAACAAACAAAAAGAAAACCTTTGGATGGAAATGTTGCAGAATTCCAAAAAACAGAAGAGACCAATGGGATTTAGGAGGTTTTCATTCAGGTTTAAAGTGTACACCATCTCAACAAACTCCTGTCCAAAGAAAGAGTGTTGAACAATGAGAAGTTCCACTTTTTATACATTTGATCAAAATGGGGATTGGTTTTTTCAGGGTCATTCTATTGATGTGAACCATTGGGTGGGCTAGTGAGTTTACAAAGGCAAACAGGAAGCAAGTTAGTCATTTCTCACATGACAACAGTTGTGTCTCCTGTGGTTCCTGTGAGAACGGGGTTTCATGAACTTAGCTTACAGGACATAGTTGCTAATCTCATCTGTGTCTTTTGAGGGCACTCAGCTCCTTAAAGGTTGTAAAGATGTCATTGACAGAATGTAACTGTCTGACCTGTTAGTACTGGGGTGGAATGGCCAGCACTGAAGGAAGGCAGATTCCTGAGAAGTCAGCTCATCACTGGACTCTATTAGCAAGACTCTTATAGTTTTCCTTATCTATAG
The DNA here is from genome assembly GCA_004025085.1 of Thryonomys swinderianus. Lineage (NCBI taxonomy): Eukaryota > Metazoa > Chordata > Mammalia > Rodentia > Thryonomyidae > Thryonomys > Thryonomys swinderianus. The sequence goes on from PVIC010040557.1 coordinate 15,633, forward strand.
CAGAACAAGGAACTACAGCTCCGAGGTGGGGAGGGAACTGACCAACTGCCCAAGGTTCATTTGTCTTTATGTCGTGCTTCAGGGGGCAGACTGGAGTGGGAGGGCAGAGGCTGATGGGTCCCTTGGTTCAGGGCCGGGCAGTTTGACATTTGGCTCTCTCTGTACCTGGTCTCTGGAAGGAACCGGGCACTCAGCCAGCTTCCATTCCACTGGTCCAGAGGCAGGAAGCATGCTGAATGCACACATCTACTACTGGGCAGGAGGTGCGATTCTGACTGTGGCAATGCCCTCCAGAGGTGCCCAGCTCCCAGCTCCTGGCTTTCTCCTCTGCCCCTCTTACTCAGCAAACTGGGGATGCAGAGTGCCAGAGAAGCACTTTCTAGCCACTTTTCACACCCTGTCATCTGCCATGACCTCGGGGATAGACTACACTGCATTTGTCAAAGCAGCCAAGACAACCTGTCTGGGGAACTTTTATTCAGATTGCTTTCTAATTTGAGGTGGCAGCAATCGGTAAGAATAGCTCTGGCAAGGATAGAGGAGAAGAAAACTACAGTTGGTTCTGCAGGTGGAAACACATCATTTCTGATGGGGCTGAAAATGTTTCAAGAATTAATACTTTCCCTTCATATATATGTGTATATATATATATATATATATACATATATATGTGGATACATATATATGTATATATATATATGAGCCTTCTCTCTCTCTCTATATATATATATATATATATATGCCCAATTGTTTGCCAAATCACAGTTTATTTGCTGTTTTTACAGCATTTTCCATAGCTAAAACACTTGAAAACTGTTTGCATCCTGCTAATAGCACATTTGCTTTCATTAATATGTACACTACCAGCTTGCAGTGTGTACACAGCACCACTGACATCATTACCACGGTGAAGATCATAATTGTCAGTATGCATAATATTCCCTGTTCTCATGTATTTCACAGAACATTCTTTAATAAATTTCATCCAAATTT
>PVIC010040558.1:0-16622 GCA_004025085.1 Thryonomys swinderianus
GGGATCGAATTCAGGACCTTGCGCTTGCGAGGCAGGCGCCGGAACCACCGAGCTAACCCTCCGGCCCCAATCCAAGTGTTTTAATTCCAGACTCATGCTCTCCTTTCTCTATATATCCCTAAACAGTTTTTCTTAACAAATGACTCATTTTCCTCAACACGTCTGTTTATAAACTTGTGTGAGTCTCAGAAGAGAGACTTTGTTAAAATTACATTGGCTCAAAAATAACACTCTGTAGTAAACAAAAGTAAGTGCAATTAAGATTTTTTTTTTTTTTTTTTTTTTTTTTTTTTTGCCCTCTGCAAGCTCAGAAGACCCGGTGATAAAGACATATAAATCTGTACTTATGACAACACTAAGAATTCATACTTACCCAATTTATGAAGTATGCTTGGGTAAATTTCACCACTTCTAATGTAACCAACAAGCTGATAGGAATGAGATTGTTGAAAAGTATGATGAAGGTCAAGAAATTCAGTCCAAAATTACTAGCGCCTCCATCTGTAGAGGGGAGTTGGGAATAATAGTATCATTAACAGTTTTATGTTTACCTTAAAAAACTAGCATAACAAGAATTTTCCATATTTTACAGGCTCTAGATATTTTGCGAGGAACACTTTGTTGATAATGTAGCCTAATTCTCAACCATATTCTTTGAGATGGAAGATGATTAGAATTGACTTGCTGTATATAAGTGTTCAACCAGCTGCAGGTTCAAAGTACTAAGGGGAAGAAATGGAACTGGTACACACTTTTTGCATGGCATTTGTCCTTGAATTATACAGTATAACAACTATTTACATAACGTATATGTTGTATTAGATATTATAAGTAATCTGGAGATGATTTAAAGAACAGTGTATGGAAGGATATGAGTAGGTTGGATGTAAATCTTACATCATTTTATACAAGGACCTGGAGCATTTGTGGATTTTGGTGCCCTCCTGGAGTACTGGACCCAATCACCCATAGGTTCGAGGGAGAGCCATGCTTTGTGTTCATTACATTACGAATTCCGTAACGAGCTACACCATGGTATTATAAAGGAAAGGAATTAGCTTTTATAGTATTGCAAATCCTGTTCCAAAGTTTTATAAATCCTAATATTTAAAATACTAGGAGAGAGAATCCTAATAGACAGTTTGTATGTGTAAAATTTCAATAGGCTAGAATTACCTTTAGATGAAATCTTAAAAGTATTGCATTTCCAATTTAAAGAATGATTTAAAAGCAAGCAAACAAGACTGTAGCGGCACACTGTATTATTAAAAGGAAAATATGACAAACGTGTCGGACACACCACAAAGAATGGGAAGAAAGAAATTGGTGGTAGTAATCTTTCTGTTGAAATAATAAACCAGTGGCAGCTCAGTTTGTAATAGTTAAATCTTGGAAACAACCCAAATGACCATCAACTAGAGATTGGATAAAGAAGATGTGGCTTTTCTATAAAATAGAATATTACTCTGTCATAAAGAATGGTAAGTTTGAGTTATTTATGCTCAAATGGACCTATCTTCAGGACATACTCATAAGTGAAATAAATAGGTCATGGATCTGTAAATATCATATCTTTTCTCTAGTATGAGAAACTGAAAATGTAAATGACCTCTAGAATATATGGTAGATATTATGAAACAAAATATTCAAAGGGAAATGGGGTGACAGGGTAAATAAAAAGGGGAAGAAAAATATGATGGTAATAAAAAAGGGAAATAAAGCTTATGTACTGGAGGGTTGTAGGGTGTGTGGGGGAATGGGAAAAATGAGAATTAAATTGTGTCATATACTGGTACAAATTCTCAATATTGTGTGTGATCACAATGTCTATACATAAACTACCAATCAAGATTCAAATTTAAAAAAAACAAACCAGTGGCTATGAAAATAATTTAAAATAGCTGCAAAATTAAATATATGTAATAAAAGCAGTTTTGAAATTAGTTTTGCTTGAAGGAGTAATGAGGGGTAAAGAAAAAATGTGATGGTAATAAAAAAAGGGAAACAAAGCTTATGTATTTAGGGGGTGGAGGGTTGTGGGGTGGGTAGGGGAATGGGAAAAACGAGAATTAAATTGTGTCATATGGTGGTACAAATTCTCAATACTGAGTGTGATCACAATGTGTATATACAATGTACCAACAAAGATAAAAATTAAAAAAATTAGTTTTTGCTATAAAATTTTACTAGAATTTATTTTCGCATTTTCAGATATTAAGTATTTAGTGAGGACTATTCATCAAATGTATATGCAAAATCACTCCCTAAACATACACAGGGATAGAACACTAATACTACAATAACCAAAGGACACAGATTTCACAGGGAAACTGTTCCATAGCACTTTTCTTGGGAGGAAGGGAACTTTATCACAGGACTCCCGCCATTACCAAGGTTAAGTCCAGGTACACAGATCAAACAATTTTGAAGCACAGCAACTATTTTTGGTAACACAAAGACTACAAGAACCTCCATAAATATTCAATGCACTTTATCACATAGCTATAACTTGCCTTTACAATGTTTTTAAGATAACATTTGAATTTATGTGAGTTAGTGATTATATTACACTTACTGAAACTTTGGTATTGCCATGGACTGCTTGGTATGTCAATAAATATTTTGGGGGGGGGTACCCAGAATCATGATATGTATTTTTAAATTGAGAGTTTCTAAAATTATACTAGAAATCTCGCTAAAAAAAAAGCACTAAATATCCAACCATCTTGACAACAAAATCTTTTTAGACAGAATAGGAAATTCCACAGAATAAATGAAATCAATTGTGGAACAAATATATGAAAGGAAAACAGTGCAGTTAGCACTTTACTGCTTACAGCTTAGATTGAGATACCAGTCTTTTCCAGAGTGCCTTCGATTCCAAATGGCTGAACCCACAGAGCAGATAAGAGACATGGCAATTAAGATGCAAAATAAAATCAAAATTTGTACATTTGTAATTCGTTCCACATTGGACAGCTTAAGTGGTGGACTTGTTGAGTTCTGTAAAAAGAAACAAGATAATTAATAAAAATGCACAGTTTAGTGATATTTGGTCACAACTTAATATCTAGATGTGGGTGTACATATGAAAGTTGAGCAAATCCATGGCGAGTGCAACAGGGGGTCAATGGTTGACTCCTTCTTTTTCTCAAGGTCACTACTCCACCTTATTTTCTGACTTTCTTTGAGTTGATCAGAAAGAACAGAAGATGGTAACTTTCCTTTTGCAGATATGGTAGGAGGAAAGGTGAAATGGGCTATTTAAGCAAAACAGCTCATCCAGAAGGATCCCGTTAGTGCTCTGCTCAGAAAAGAGGTAGAAAAGGCCTGTGCAACTACAGGTAGACACCTATAACGATGGAGGTAAGTTTTTATTTATTTATTTATTTTTTGAGACAGGGTCTTGCGTTGTAGTTCAGGCTGGCCCTGAGTTCACTATGGTGCCCAGGCAAGCCGCCGCGAACTCAGCAATCCTCCTGTCCCTGCCTCCTGAGTGCTGGGATTACAGGCGTGAGCCACCACGTCCGGCATTGTGGTATGCGGTGTTGATTGTTGGTGGGCATGTCTCCATGCCCAGCATTATATATGGTTACTGGGGATCAAACTCAGGTCCTTGCGCTTGCAAGGCAGGCGCTGGAACCACTGAGCTAACCCTCCGGCCCGATGGAGGTAAGTTTTAAAGGATCTTGGAATTTTGAATTCCTGGTGGCATCCAGTAATTATTTCACTGAACACAGAAGCAATTCAAGTAGTCTTCGCTCTAAGGAATAATAAAGGAAAGCTTATATATTTGTATCTGCTGATTCAAATATTTATGCCAACTATAAGACCAGAAGTTCAATTTCTCATAGTCAATATAAAATGAAGATTTATAGCATTTATAGAGTGGGAGGGGAGGAAACACTACTAACAGTTGTACTTGTCTGCTGAAAATATCTTCACTAATTAAGGCATTAGCCTTAGAGTTTCCTTTCACATTTAAGTCATTTTTCTACTTCTACTGATCAACCTAACACAGATGTGATCATAATACAGAGGATACCTTCAGGCAGGTGTAAACATTAGGGCTGAGTAGCGCTGACAGCAGAAATAAATACCAAAATATGGCTATTTGATGTACACTTTAATTTACAGAAAAAATAAAAAATTTGATAGTTGCATTAAAATACAGTTATGAAACAAATAGTCTTAAGGCAGACTGCTGATGTTACATAGATGACTTAAAATGATCCACAGTGGTTAGAAAACGCTGCCAGTGGACCACACATGACATCACTGAGGATCGACTCGTGTGGGGGGCAATCTCTGTGGAAAAGCCAGTGTCCCTGCTGAGCTCTTGCACAGAGGTGGGACTTCAAAGTTTCACTCACTAAGCACAGGTTTTGGATGTAGAGGGGAGGGCTTGGGAATCTCTGACAGATGCTCTGCTCAGTTTGGGGTCACTGCATTGGAAGCTGCAAGTAACATGTTTATTTAGATTCTATAAAGGACTCAGGCCAACAGGTTTCATGGGTACAAACCCTACCTGCATCAGCTTGGTGTCATGGCCGGTGTAGACAACTATCCCATGAACCCACTGAGTATTTCTCAACTGAGCACCTCGAAGAAGAATCTGATCTGCTCCCAGGGGCACAGTGCTAGGACAGATTATGGTAACATTAGAAATGACAGCTGTAAAATGATTAAATTGCACAGATGCTAAATCATTCCAAAAGGCTCAATTATTAAAATAACCCCTCTCACGTTCATTTTCTTTTTGGAAAGGAAGTCATTTTCTGACCAAGGAGAACAGTTTTCTTTAACAGGATCAACTGTTGGGTGTTGGGAGCATATTTTGGGAGAAATAGTTGGTAGGTCAAAATTGATCAGGCCTTCCTGGTGCAGACAGACTCTACTCGCCTTCACCTCTCCTAACAACAAAGACTGGTGGTCCCACACGGGGTGATGCTTCAAGGCAGAACTATGCCATTGCCGGCATCTGCCCTGCCCTGCCCTGCCCTGCCCTGCGGGATCTTCATCTGCACAGCATCTCCAAGACTACTGTGGGTGTCTGCCCTGCCCTCTGAGTCTTGTTACATTCTGTTGCTCTAGAAGTGCTGAATAAAAGGTGTGGCAGGCTGGGGTCTGGGGTCTTTTGCTACCCTGGGTAGCATGGATCAGGCCCAAGCTCTAAGCTTCATTTCTGTGAATTATTATTATTTCATCATGTGCCATCGACTCACAAGAGACTAGAATCTAATGCAAAAGTTCTAGTTATGCCAGGTGTAGTGGCTCATGCCTGTAATCCCAGCACTTGGTAGGCAGAGACAGGAGGAGTGCTGAGTTTGAGGCTTGCCTGGGCTACATAGTGAGCTCAGAGCCAGCCTGAACTACAAAGTGAGACCCTGGCTCAAAAAAAAAAAAAAAAAAGTTCTAGTTACGTTCCCTTCCCCTGGTTCCCACAGTTGGGTAGTATTCAAACGGCACTCCTTTAGCATCATACTAGCTACTTCTTATAATTTCCCATCTTCTGTGGATGGAATTGTGCCTGCCTAACACTCACATGCATGTGGTGGTATTTGCAAATGGCACGGGAGGTGATAATTTAAATTATATTGCTTTTTGTCATGAGTTACACACAAGCTGGGTTTTCTCAAGGCCACTACGACTAGTCACTGGGTGACAGAAACTCGTTCAGGGATATCAGAAGGGCACACTGACAGATTCGGTTACGTCGCAGAGATATAACATCCTAGTTACTTTCCTCTCATTGCTGATACAAAGTACCTGACATCCAGAGTTAAAAGGGGGAAAGGTTATTTGGTTCACAGTTCATAGATGTTTCAGTCGGTAGTCAGCTGGCTCCAGGGGAGGGTGTCAGAGGGGTAACAGTTCATGACAGTGGAAGACAAGAAGCAACAAGGGAAGGGGGAGGGGCCCTCAGTAGCGTCTTTCTGCCCCTTTTATCTCATGCAGATGACTTAGGACAGCACTCACGCCTCAGTCCTACTGCCCTTGAGGCTAGCACTCCACCATGAGTCACTTCTAGAAAAAGCCCCATCTATGACTGAATGAGGCTTTGGGGACGTCAAGGTACAAGCCACATGTAACATACAAAATTGGACCAAGCATTCCTACTAGCAAGTCTTCATTTAAAAAAAGAAAAGGATGTTAGGCATGGTCAAACACACCTGTCATCCAGCTACTCAGGAGACTGAGGTGGAAAAGCTGCTAGCCTGGGTACCTGAATTGAGATTTTTTTTTTTTTGGCAGTACCAGGGATTGAACTCTGGTCCTTGTGCTTCCAAGGTAGATGTGGTACCACTTGAGCTAAATCCACAGCCCCGTGAGTCAAAATTTTAAAAACACTAAGCATGTAATTCAGTGGTGCCTAGCATGTGCAAGGCTCTGGACTCAATCCTAATATGGGGTGAGTGGGGGAAGTCATATATCAAGAAAACACATTTTTGAAAAGTCTTCTAGAAAAAGAAAAGAAATGAGTTCCCAAGAAAAGTGCACAGAGAACACAGAGTTCTTTGTCACGGAAGGTCGAGTGCTCCTGGGGTCAGCAGGCTTCAAATGCCAGCAGCAGCTTGGACCCCAAGCTTTCTCTCAGGAACTCCAGGAATTCTACTGGTGCAGGCGAAATTAACCAACGTGATGGGTGAGAGCAGCCCCCGAGTGAGTTCCAAGGAAAAAGTGTATTTCGACTTAGAGACAGGACGGAACAATGCAAACCATTGTCACACATAGCAGTTTCTCTTCAGTGTATATCTGGATGGGAACCTATCTTGGCCCACTTCATATAACGATAAACAAAAAAAAAATCCAAGGATTTCATAATAAAAAAAGGTTAGTTTTGGCTCACAGTTTGGGGGGCCAAAGAGTCTAAGCTCCCACAGCTGCTGTGTTATGGTGTCACCGGTGGAGGTGCACACGAGAGAGACTACAGCAGCTCGCGTGATGACACCTGGTCCTTGCAGTAACAAATCCAGGGCCACAGGCCCTGCCTCATCCCTGGGGGAGGGCACTAAACCTTCCTGGCGACCTCTTACCTCCCCCAGGCCCCACTTGTGAAAGGTTCCTCAACCTCCAGCACATGACCCTGTGAGGGACAATCCATATGACACATGTCTGAAGATGTGCAGTACACTTCAGAGACGGCAGGGGCTTTGGAACGCAAAGGTCTCCACGAAGTTCTTGAGATGTTACTGGGTTATGCTCCAGGGCACATGCGTGGTGCTGTTCCTCACCTAATCCAAAGGGGCGTAAACAGCAAGTGTTGCTCTGGCAACTGTGGCAAGGACAGGCTGAAAATAGACACCAAATTTCAAAAGCAAAATACACTACCACTGTATGTGTGTTACTGTGGACTGAACTCAGGGCTTTTTCACTGAGCTACATGCTCAGCTCTTTTTTAAAACTGTTTTTTTGATTTAGAGTCTTGAAAAATCTCTGAGTTGCCCAGGCTGTGCGCTTCCCCTGCTCGAACCGTGGAGAGCGCTGGGATCACTGGTGTGTGCCACTGTGCCTGGCAACACTTACTACTTCTTAATTATGAGAACTCGAGAAGAGTGATTATTAGTTTTCATTACAGCTGGAATTCTAAAGTTTCTGGGATTAGATCACGGTCACTGAGCTTAAGGTAATCAAAGCATATTCACTTGCAAGAGTCTCCCAGAACTTTGGTACTCATTGTCAAAGCTAAACATGTTACAGACCAAGGTCTTGAAAAATCTGTTCCTACCTCTCATATAAAAGAAAGCATAATATATAATTTCTATGTATATCTGAAGTCTTGACAGATCATACAAAATTTCTCCTCTGCAGAATAGATTTATTTGGCACCAATTTAATAGGGAACTGAAGCGAAATGGAAGCTGGCCAGATTGGAAATGTTAGACTAAAGAAACATTACTTGTATAAATGGCTAAATCTATTACTAGCTGTAACCATATGTTTAGGGAAAGATCACTCCGTGCAAAGTTTAGAGCAACAACTACATTACAGATTATGAGACTGGCTTTGGTGGATCCGGATAAAGGACGGTAGTATTGGATATTCTACAAATATTCTTTACAGTTCCAACACACTAATAAGATGATTACAAGACAATGAAAGTACTGTTCGAGGCTGGTGAGTTGAACCAGTGCATCAAGGTGACATTTAGTTGGGTGCTACAAATGTTTGGTAAATAAGGTACACAACACAGGAAACAAAGCAAGGGGGAAAAAAAAAGGAAAGAGAGGCAGGAATTATCTTACTCTCTTCCCAGCTCCTTCCTAAAATTCCTTGAAAAAGAACTCTATACTTATTATTTTCACCTCCTTTCATAATCTGGAACTTTCATGGGCTTCTACCTATCCTAACCAAGGTTAAGGGTCTCCATTTGCTAAAGCAGACTCTGCAATATCTTCACACTTGATCATCAGCCACATTTGACTTAATTTGGTGCCTTAATTTGGCCCAGTACAGCTTCTTCACTGTTTCTTATTTTCCACCCCGTGAGCATAGTCTTGCTCTCTGTTCTTTGTTCTTCCTCATTTTTTTATCCTCCTAAGGTTGGATAGTCTTGGGATAGTCAATGGGTCTTTTAATTTTTTTGTTTATGTCCTTTTACTTTCTTGCTTCTTTCAGGCCTACAGCACTGACTATGTATCTATCCCAACTATTCTAAATTTATTTCATCCAAGACTTCCATCTCAAACTAGATATATAGTCAGTTACCTTTTTGGCAGCTCTGTTTGGACATCATGAGTGTACTAAGTCCAAACCTCAACTATTGCTCTTCCTCCCTGTAATTCTCCAATGGATCCCCTCATTTCACTTACAACATACTTTCACAGGTGTCTACAAAGCTTTGTATGACCTGGCTAACTATTATCTATCAGCCTTTCTCGTATTTTTGTCTTTGATCACATCTCTCTAATCTCAGTGGTTTTTTGAATGTTTTCTATTATTCCAGATACTTTCACACTTTAAGATAATGTAATTATAGTACAAATTATCTGTGGTGAATCTTCTATCTGGAATTTTTTGTTACATATATTAAAGTGTTTAAAAGTTCTTCATGTACTATTCATTATTGACCAAATGTTTCTTTTTCAATGAAACCATTTTTCACTACAGCCAATCAAAGGGATTCCATCCCAAGGCCTCCCAGACTTTCTTATGCAATCTTTTCCAAAGTATTTATTGTTTTCTAATACAGGACATAATTTTCTTATTTATCATTTTGTTTTTTTGCCTTCTTTGATGGTTAAGCTTAATTGTGAACTTGATTGGGTCAGGACTGCCTAGATAAGTAAAGCACAAAGCCAGTTGTGTCTGTGTAGGTCATGGAAATGTCACTTTGGATACATATCTGGTCCCTTTCTCTCTGGCACTATTGACTTTGCCCTGCCATACTTTTCCTCCATGATGTTCCTGCTTTGAAGCCAGATGACTATGGACTGAACCTCTGAAATTGTGAGCCAAATGAACCTTTCCTTCCTTAAATTGTCTCAGGTGTTTTTCTCCTAGCAACAGAGAAACTGATTATTGTATTCTTCCTCTACTACAAGAAGGTAAGATAACAAGATACAATAGCACAAATGTTTGTGTGTCCCAACATTTGTAAAGTGAAAACTAACTTACTGGTTATTAGGAAGTAGTGTTTTAGGGATGACTGGGTCATGAATGTCCTACCCTTATGAATGGAATTCATGACTTTATGAAGAAAGCCATTACATAACGCTACAAGCACATATTACCTATGAAGAATAGGTCGCCACCAGACAAGTTTGCTGTCACCTTCATGTTGGATTTCCTAGCCTCTACAACTATGGACAATAAAATTCTGTTTAAAAATTTCCCAGTCTAAAGCATTTTGATATAGTGGTCTGAACAAACTAAGACACAGACAGGAATACAGTGAACCCTCAAGTTACAACTGGCCTGACATTTGAACAACTTAAGTTAATTAGGTTAGTGGAAGATTTATCTGCCTCTTGTTATGTATGGCATAGTATCCACGTAAACATTTAGATTTCAGGTGTATTGATTTACAAGCAACTTGAGTTACAATCAGCTGTCAGGAACTGACTGAGTTTGTAAGGCATAGGTCCACTATATTTATCTCCTTTGCTCATCACTGACTCTATGAATGTGTAAGAGGCCCAATCCACCTGGTGTATAATAAATGCTAGTTGAATCCATGAAAGTGTAGTAGGAAACTAAAGAGAAAGACAGGAAGCAGGTAAAAACAATGACTACTTATGATTACATGGGCTAGAAAACAGCACAGAGAATCACACTGAAGAGACAAGAAATTATGCAGTACCCTGAACAGTTAGAGGCAGAATCTGAAATCTCTGAGACATCTTTGGATCGCAGGAGAGAATGCAGACCATGAAGACCAGAGAGTTAATTCTAGTCAAGTATTTTGGTGGAAGAAAAAGCCACAGGTTATTTATCTACTAAACAATGAGCCAGAAGCCAGGAATATCCTTGAAAACATCCAATTACTATGTTGGCAGAAATCTGGAAATATCTTCAGTGATATCACACAAGTATGGCTCAGATCCAGGAATTTTACAAAAGAAACTCAGATTGGAGTGTAAACATGGTTTATAAAGAGCTGGGTCTATTCAAACTTGGAAATAACCTGTTCCCAGATGAGGGAGAAAAACATTCAACAATAGATGACAACCATGGAGTCTGAGATTTTTACTTACCCATGTCCATCAAGTCTGATATTTCCAACAAAATCGTACAGGTGTCTGTTTGGACTTTCACACTCAATTCTGCCAGAAATTCTCATCAAACTGTCAATATCTTTGATGTCTGAAGTTGCCGGTAAGCCCTGTTAAAAATGTTTAAACAAGCAAAAAATATATTAAATAAATTATGTTTGGGTGGGTCCAATTCTTAGGATCTAAGAGATTTCATTATTTTATAAAGGATTATACTATCAAATCATAATTTAGGGCTATTTTCCTTTTGAACAAATTTATAGCTTTTGTAAAAGTTCTAAAGAAACCATAAGTAGTCTGCAATGCTATTTTAAAGGAAACTTTCAAGAACTATTCACTACCAAATCAAAATATTTAGTACTATACATTTTCAGTCTGCTGCATCTAAAAGGGAAATGAAACAGAGTGTTCCAATATTGTCTTTCATTTTCCTTCTCTCTCATTTTGTTTTTCCCACCGAAGCAGAAAACTCCCTAACAGTTCTTCCCTCTGTGCAGTTATGAGAAGTGACCCGCTTGGGGCCCAACTGCACTGTGGGTCAGAGTCCAGGCCCCTGTGGTGGCCTGGCCGCCACACCCAGCCCTCCCACACACCCACTCATTTTCATCACTCCCTGGACCCTTAAACATTTCTTTAAAAATTTCTCTAACAATTTTATAAACAAAAGCTTTAGCTTTTCTTCTGCTAAGGATGGTAGAAGTTGATGATTGAAGTCTAAACTACTGTAAATTCCCGAGATGAATGAGTGTTTCAAAACAGCAAGGTAAAGCACTGATTTCAGTGTGCAAAGCCACATAATAATTTGGGACAAGTAAATAAGAAAGTAAGCCAACACATGTCAGACCTCTTAGAACCACTATTAACATTATCCAAACATTAGCTATGAATGCAGAAATTTAAAATATTGCAAACAATTTTTATATGATGGGCCATAATTAACCAGGCAAGTTAATACAAGTGCCCCATAGTACTGAACAATGGCAGTTTATGAAATCTCTATGCAGTGGTTCAATGAGAAAACATCTAAAAGAATCACTTCAGCTCAGGATAGAAACATTAAGAAAGAAGCAATAATATTAAGAAAAAAGGCTCTTATTCCATGTAATAAAACTGAATTAATTACATGAACCACTACTATAACTTACCTGTCTAATTTTCAAGTTTGTTTCACCGTCTAAGTTGGAAGTTTCAATGTAGCACATTGCTTGGGGCTCACTGTTGTTTAGAATCGAGAAGCACAAGTGTTTAGAGGGAGAAGGAAAGCAAAAATAATTTATTTAAATGCCCAAATTCACCCAAGTCTTTGTTCTAGACCAGTGATGGTGAACCTTTTAGAGCTTTCAATGATACAAACAGCCCTTTGTGGGATGCATGTCATGGGTTCGCCACTGCTGTTCTAGACAAAGCTATTGTCACCTTACTACTCAATGATTTTCATTTTAACAGCCAGATACTGTGAGGCAGAACCCATGCATGACAACTCATGGATCAGCTTTCTAGCCAGGACTGAAAAGCAATTTCCTGACAACACTCAGTAATGGTCTTCAAGATAATGTAAGTGAGGAGATTTGTCACATTATTTTTAAACCGTTCATCCATACAGACACAACACAGACTGTGTCTGAAAATGTAAAGCAGCTTTGTGTCCATTTATCTTTAGCTCAGAGATATCAAGTGAGATTTCATGCTCATGGCCCACATGTAAATTGGCTAAGCAAAGTGATTAGAAAATTCCAGACTGCTACTTCTACCAACTTGCATTTAAATATCCTTTTAACTAGGGTCATATGAACCACATTTTTTAATATTTTTAAAAAGATATGTGAACAAATTTTACATTAGAAGTGTATATGTACTTTTTTTCCCTGCCATTTCTCCTAATTCCTATCCTCCTTATCTGTTAAAGTTACTTGTGAGACTTTTGAGGACAGGAAAAGCTAAAACTAAAATCAGCCAAGTTGGCCACACTGCTCCTGCCCTGAACCTAGGAGGTTCTCTTCACAGGTTCCTAGTGGAGTGTGCTGGGACATACAGTCTGGGTTCCAAGTGTGTTTTTCTTTGTCCTTCTCTCTCTTTGTTCCTACTGAGACAGAAAACTCCCAAACAGTTCTTTTCTTTGTCCAGTTAGAAATGACCAGCATGAAGCACAACTGTTCTCCCTGGGTCAAAGTCCAGATGTCCTGTGAAGATCTAATTCATGACACTAGTGTGTGCAGTGGCGTGACAGGTCTGTGTTCCACAGGTTTAACACAGGTTCCATACCCTAGACCAGGGATGGCAGACCTATTAGAACTTTAATGCTTCTAACAACCTGCTGAATACACATGCCATAGGTTCGCCACCACTTCCTTAGACTGTCCTATTTGTCATCTTCCCAGGCTGATGTCAACTGTCCAGCGACCACAGGCCTGTGAGTGTGTGGTTCACTGTATAACTGGACCCTCTGCTTTGTGGAAAAGTATTCTGAAGTTAAACCTATCATTTCATTTGGTTTACAATGCAACTGGTTATAAAGTAAGTCTAACTTATGAACACCATGTAAGTAACTATGAGTGTAATGTTCTAATAAGGCCATGCACATGAGGTTAGCAATAAAGAAATTTACAAGTCCTAAACACCTGGAATTTTCTAATCAACATCCAATTTGTACATGTATAAAACAGACTATTCCAAGTTTCAGAAATGAGAACTTAGCCCCCAAATTTGTGAAAATTATTCATGTACAGTCAGTAATAAAATATTTGAGACTCATTCAAAAATAACTTTGCAAGTTCTCCATTTACTCCTGGGGCTTTCTTTCATAGAGGCCATTACTTTTTTCCTAGCTGGAAGTCTTCTGATACTTCTATTTTCACTCTATCAGTCATTAAAATGTTTTATTTTAAAATCTCTTTCACAAGAGTAATTTAGTGGGGCAATGACCCCAATGTATAATTTGTTTATATGTAATTTGCAATGAAATTATAAAACATTTCGGATAGCAAAAGCATGATAAAATGTTAAATGATGATGTTAATTTCCATACTGTAGCAGTAATTGATCAATACACTTAACGAAGGCCAATCTCATGTCAAAATGAGAACAAATTCTAATGTACATTTTATTACTTTTTTTAATGCAAGCAAATTTTCTAGGACTTAATGTCAAAGAAGTTAGGAAGTTTAAATGGCTGACTTCTCTTTGAAGTGGGACACACGTGAAATATGCACTCATATTCAGGACATTCTTAAGAATCACTTAGATAGCTGTGAGAGAAGCAGCTCTTAACAGTGCTGTGAAAGGCAGCAAGAAGTCAGGAATCATGCTAGATCATAAATATTTCAGCAAATTATGATGACATCTCAAACACAGACTACAGTCAGAGAGGCAAAGCAGGCTTTTTGATTAGTAAGTGGGAAAACGAAACAAGATGCATCTCACAATACAGACACTAGGAGACAGCTGAAATTTGTCACAGGAACGTGCACATTGTCACAAGTTACAAGTGGGATAAAAATTGATCCCAAAGCATGCGGCACAAAATGTACAACATCCAGCTTTGTGCGGGGGGTCCTCCGTAAACCCTATACATGCCCAAATTATAGTCATAATTGCTAGTAGAAGTCTACAGAACTCATAGAAAATTTAAGCCATGAGAATTAAGAAAATGTAGTCAATTTTCAGTGAAAAGGTTAACAGTGTTCAAAACAATTATCAAAGGGATCATAAGTTAAACCTTAGTAGTGAGGCATTCTGTCAAGAGGCAACATTATCTCTATGATGCAGAAAATATTAAAATCTAACTTTCCAGACATGCCTCTTGGACTCCCGTTGCAAGAACAGGAGCTGAATCTTCCCGGCAGAGGGACACACATCGTTCAACAGGAAATTCGTAAAATGCCTTTAAAACATTTGTGAAATGTCCATCACCAATAAATATAAAATGTTTTGCATTTGAAAGGAAGAGATCCAGAACTCAACCACATTTGGGGGCCGCTGCTCTGTGGTTTAGGGTGAGGACCCACATCCACACGTCCTGCACAGCTCCGAGTGCTAACCTGGAGGACAGACTGATGACGTCTGCTGGGAGGTGCTCCCCATTGGTCACTCTCACTATCTCCCCTACTGCCACCTACATGGCCCAGTGTGAAATAATTAAAATGGGAAAAAAATGAATAACAGAGAGAAAAAAAAACAAACAAATGGACAAAAGAGACAGAAGGTTTGAAATTATTATAGAAAATAATACATGTTAATAAAAATGTCAAATGCCAATTTTTTCAAAACTTATTTTGATCAGGTCCAAAGACAATAAGAAAATATTTGATATTTAATAAGATAAATATTTGATATTTAATAAGAAAATATTTGATATTTAAGGATTACTTATCTGTTTTTAAGCCTATGTCCAATTTCTAATGTGATGAAAACATTCCAATTTTAAAGTGTACATACATGCATCTCTTATCAAATTGAATAAAAATATTTCCTATGGAGGGCTATTTTATCTTACAGATTTTTTTCTAATTCTTCAGCTTCATGCCATCCACTGTATGCTCGTTCCTACCTTACAAACCAAAGAAACAATCAAGGAAGTTATTTTTGAGAAAGTATTCTATACTACTTCCTTAATATACAATAAAAAAATAAATTTGTTAAAGATGTTCTGATTCCAAAAGACTTTCAAAGTAAACTAAGTATGTCAGTTTTAATGCAAATCACACAGATGTGACTCTTAGGATATTAAAAGGCATAACTGGAGCTGCTGGAGTTATTTAATAATGCAAACCTACGGACTGTTATTTAATAATGCAAACCTTTTTTGGGAGGGTTGAAGGTTCAAATTCAAATAAAAATTTTCAGCAAAGGTATGAGACAGATATACCAAGAATCTGTTTGTACTTGAGTTATGAGCTTCAATTATTTTACTCTATCTTGTATTTCCTTAAGTGTATTAGTTGCTAAATGCTAAAATCTCACTGTTTCAAAATGAAATCAATGAGACTATAACTTTTAACTGCTTTTATGCTCCTCTTTTCACAATGATCTCAGAGGTGATGCATCATTAATGATTAATAACTGACAAAACTGAAAATTTAGTATGATAAAGTCTTTTATTCCTAATGTTATATGGTATCTATCTGCAGGTGAAAATCACATGTACTTATTTTGACAGTGGAGAAAAATTCCAATCTTGATTTAATCATTAGAGTTACATGGCTAAATAGGAGACAAAGTGAAAAATTTCTCTTTCTGTTAAATAATAAAATCTATTACCTAGTTCTTAAGGTCAACAAATACTCAGAAGAGCTAAGTAATGCAGAAATCCCTCAAGGAAAACAAATAAAAACCAACTAAAAGGTAACATTCTGTAACTTGGGTAGAAATGTTAACCAAACAGCACAGTATTTACACTACACTGTGAATCCCACTAAACAACAAAAGTAATTAATTAAATAACTGTTTAAAAAGAAAGGAGGAACTTAATCACTGTGACTGTTAAGATAGAGAGACTATTTTTTTTTTTTTTTGAGACAGGGTCTCGCTTTGTAGTTCAGGCTGGCCCTGAGCTCACTATGTAGCGCAGGCAAGCCTGGAACTCAGCAATCCTCCTGCCTCTGCCTCCCGAGTGCTGGGATTACAGACATGAGCCACCACGCCCGGCACTGTGGTATGTGGTATTGATTGCAGGTGGGCGTGAGTCACCATGCCCAGCATTATATGTGGTTATCAGGATGGAACCCAGGACCTTGCGCTTGCGAGGCAGGCGCTGGAACCACTGAGCTAAATCTCTGGCCCAGAGAGACTATTTTTTTCTAACGATATTGACAGCCAGCAGGAAATGTTTTAAAAATTTAGAAAACATATCTTGTAAAAAAAAGTGCTCTAACATTTAGGAAATAAAGGTTCACTTTTTTTTTTTTTTTT
>PVIC010040559.1:0-16628 GCA_004025085.1 Thryonomys swinderianus
CCTGACAGAGGCTGTGTCCCAGCACCCTGTTTCCTGAGACACCCCAGAGCTTGGCTCTGGGCTGAGGACTTGCTTTCATTGGAGAGCAAGAAGCAGAGGCAGGTCTGGGAAAAATCCTGTCTGTGGGTTCAGTACTTCTTGGACTGCAGAGTTGGACAGAGCCACGTGTGAGGAGGACACCGGAGTATTGGTGTGTGGGGACTGAGGGGTCTCTGTACCAGCTGGGGTGAGAGGCTGCAGGACACAGAGGACCGAGGCCTCAAGGTTTCCAGATGTCCAGGATAGCTTGGGGGCCTTCTAGCCGAGCAGTTCTTGAGGTATCCCACTGGGGAAGGAAGCAGCACCTCAGGAGGTTAGACGCCATGGCAGCAACTCTGGCCTCAACTGGCTTTCCAGCGTGTCTCTGCCCCAGGAGCTGCTTTTGCAATCCGATGCATCACAAGAATGTTCCAGTGTATTTTTCTAGATTGAGAAAGAGCAGTCTTCAGTCTTTGAGTTTATGTGGACAAGAATTCTCCCCAGTGTCCTCTCTGGACACTTGGATGCTTTTATAAAAAGTTATGTGCAAAGGACTGACAAGCTAGAATCCCAGATTCTCGGTGAGTAGGAGCAGTAGATAAAAGAAGTGTGCACAGGAGAGAGTGTCCTGCTAGGAACCAGAGGCCAGAGGCCAGCCGGGGAGTTGAGCATGTGCGGCCTGGGTGCTAGGAAGAAGTGGCAGCTGTGAGAGCCAATGAGGGAGCGGAGAGCAGGGTGTGTGTGTGGGTGTGTGGGGGGGTTGGTCTCTGTGTGTGCAGGGTGCGTGTGTGGAGCATAAACAGTGTCTCTTGGCCTCGTTTGGTCCTGCCTACCCTTGCTCAGCTCGTTCCTAGTCTCCTTACTCCATATTCTCAAGTCTTGTGCTTTTTAAGAAGATCTGGCTTCACAGCCACAGATAATCTTTTCCATCCCCACCGCTGCCCCACAAGCCACTGCTCTTCCCGTGATCTCATTCCTCCAGGTCCCCACGATGGAGCATCCCTCTCTGTGACCCAGGCCTGTCCTGTCGTCTGTGCTTGTGGCTGCCCCTCCTCACGGGCTTCTCTTGCCACGAACCTCCAGTCTCTCCTTGTCTGCCGACACTTTGCCTCTTAGCTTTCATCTTTCCCTGCCTTAAAATCATCCTTCTTTCCTGTCTTCCTCCCTGTACCCCATCTTCCCCCAGCCACAGGCTGGAAAAGGTTGTCCCTACTTCCTCACTCCCACTGGCCCCTCACTCCCTTTAGCCCCCAAGGACCTCCACGCTGCACAGTCCAGGTGCTTCCCACCCCTGATTGGAGTAGAACTGTCTCTTGCGCTTGGCACTGTGGCCTGTTCCTGCTTGAAACTCTGCCCTGTCAGCTGTCAGGACACCGCGTGCTGTTTGCTCTCCTGAGTCCCTCCTGCTTAGTCCTACTCTGTCTCTTTGGGCGTCTCTTGCTCATCTGCTTCTGAGAAGCCAGTTTCTCCAGCTCTCTCCTCATGGGGTATTCCATCTCAGTGGGGAATTGAGATAGGACGCCCCAGTGCACCGAGGACTCCCCCAAGTGTGCCTCCCGTCAGCTGCCCTCACAGCACCTGGTTCCAGAGCCTGCTGAGTGACTCCATGTGGACTCCACATCTTCTAGAAACCTGCTCCCCCGCGTATGTCTTTACCAGGTGCTGCCAGTTCAGTCATTTTACTGGAACACTCATGCCTTACTCCCCTATCAGTGTCCATATGTAATCAGTAAGTTCTTGGTACGGCATCCTAAACATGGCTCTCACCTGTCTTCCTCTCTGTCTCTGTCACCACCGTCTCACTTCAAGCCTCACCTTCTCTTGCTGGGAATTCCTCACTAGCTTCCTAGCCAGTCATCTTGTCTCTTAAGTCTTCATAGAAGACTGACATCTCTAGAGGTGGGAGTGGACTGTGTCCTGACGACGCTGAGTTCCCGTGTACAAATAAGCCTGGTTTCCAGAAGGTCTCACCTTGTTTGAGTCAAAAGTCTATGCACCTTGGGCTGGAGGGTTAGCTCAGTGGTTCCGGCGCCTGCCTCGCAAGCCCAAGGTCCTGAGTTTGATCCCCGGTAACCACATTCAATGCTGTGCATGGTGACTCATGCCCACCAGCAATCAGTACCACATACCACTGTGCTGGGCATGGTGGCTCACACCTGTAATCCCAGCACTCGGGAGGCAGAGACAGGAGGATTGCTGAGTTCGAGGCTTGCCTGGGCTACATAGTGAGCTCAATGCCAGCCTGAACTACAAAGCGAGACCCTGTCTCAAAAAAAAAAAAAAAAAAGTCTACGCACCTTTAATACCTCCCTTTTTCTGAAGTTAAATGGGCTCAATAGTCTTTCACATTTGTCCTCTCCAGATTGTGTGCAGTTCTCCCCTGAGACCAAAGTAGCTGGCATAAATGGATACCAAGAAATAGGATAGGAGGAATTCTGTACTCATTTGCCATGGATTTGAACCAGCAACCTTTGACATGTTGTCTGAGGATAGTAACCTCTTCAGATATTTTAGCACAGGCCTCCTGTTCCCCTTGTTTTTAGAACATCTCCACTTATTTTTATATACTTTGGGAAGCTTGTGTACTAGGTTTCAGTCAAACCCTAACTCCATAAGTCTGGGCACAATCATAAAAATACAGGGCTGTGGTCACACTCTCTTGTGAAGGATTTTCATGATCTGTTCGGCTCCCACATACATGGGGAGACTCATGAGATGTGAGTTGTAGGGAGTGTCTTGTCTCTCTAAACCCAGTTCCTGGTAACAGCTGTCATAATGCTTGTGCTTTTTAAAATGCATATTAAACAAGATACAGGGTGTCCAGTGGCATGAACTCCTGTGGGACCTAGACCTTTGAAGGGATGTGTGAGTATATATATGGTAGAGTATATACATGGTCCAAACCATTTTGTGATGAATCAGGTAGTTTTATGGTAAGCCTACCATGTACTTATCTCAGATTTATGACGTGATTTGTTCCAGAGCAGAGTTCTAAGACAGTTGTTAGTCATGATACTATTTTGGAGAGAAAGAATTTGAAAGTCATTTATTCCACACCCCAGGCTGAAAGCCTCTGAATCTTTGGCTTCTCCTCTCTGTGTTTGGCATATCTTGTTGTTGGTTCCCATTACATCTCCCAGTGTCTTTCAAGTATGATGCATTTTGTTGATTTAGGAGTCCCTTGTTCATTCAAAATAAAATAAAAAGTC
This sequence comes from Thryonomys swinderianus, assembly GCA_004025085.1. Classification (NCBI taxonomy): domain Eukaryota; kingdom Metazoa; phylum Chordata; class Mammalia; order Rodentia; family Thryonomyidae; genus Thryonomys; species Thryonomys swinderianus. The sequence continues at coordinate 3,228 of PVIC010040559.1, forward strand.
TTTGCATTAGGTTGATTTTGATTTTCAGACATTGTTATTGAAAGACAAGTAGGACATATACGTTGTATTACGAAAACTTGCATTAACATGTTGAATTAACAAGGTTAAATTACTAGTGGTCAAGATTTCTGGCTTGGATCTGGCTTTCTGACCTCTAATGAGCTGATCTTCAGACTGTAACCAGGATAGATGGTGGCAAAGCACTGCCACCACTGATTGTAATCTCATTACCAAACTCAGTGATGAATATTTCACTTACATTGTTTTGTTTAAACCATGTGCTAGTCCTGTGTGAGTGAGGGACGTAGTGCTGGAAGCCACTTGAGGGTGTAGCTACTGGAACCTGAGTAACTTAGAAGGGGTCTCCACACAGTCTAGCTTTTATCTGAAGCCCATCGTTTCTCCAGCCTTATACATGTTTAAGGGCACCACAGTGACCCTTGGCCTTCACCTTAGATGAATTTGTCACTGGGAGGAATCAGAGTGCAAGCCACCTGTGGCGACTTGGGTCTGCAAGCTGCTCCAGGGATTCATCATCTAAGTTTGATCTAGACCCAGTGTACCCACTGGGGCTTTCATGGGGCAAGAGATTAACAAAGGGCCTGTTGGAAGTGTCATCTGTTTGCGTTTATCAGTTAACGGGGAGAGGCGAGGTCCCCTTGGAGCTGTGCTCTGAGTGCCGGCGGGTAAATATAAGGCTTTGTCAAGAACAGGAAACATAGGGCCGGAGGGTTAGCTCAGTGGTTCCGGCGCCTGCCCCACAAGCGCAGGGACCTGAGTTCAATCCCCGGTAACCACATATAATGCTGGGCGTGGAGACATGCCCACCAACAATCAACACTGCATACCACAATGCCAGACGTGGTGGCTCACGACTGTAATCCCAGCACTCAGGAGGCAGAGACAGGAGGATTTCTGAGTTTACGGCGGCTTGCCTGGGCACCATAGTGAGCTTAGGGCTAGCCTGAACTACAACATGAGACCCTGTCTCAAAAAGCAAAAAAAAAAAAAAAAAAAAAAAAGAACAGGAAACATAATGGACAAAGTCTTGGGTGCTGTGTCAGGGTGGGGGAGAGCTCAACACGGGCGAATCCCATGGACAATTGCTCTGCCATGTAGTGGAGAAGAGTTACATGTTTCAGTCCAGAGTGTGCTGCAGTCTGTGAGGTTTCAAATTTCCCCTCAGAACTCTCAGAAGGAGATCAGCCTTCTTCAGTGAGAAATGACTTTTTTCGTCCCTTGATGTTTCATTAAAATAAAACTGAGCTCCCCAGGCAATAGCTTCCTTATCCAGCAGAGTAGAAACCTGTGGAGCAGACTTTGCCCAGAGTGAGTGGGGATAAAAAGTAATGTCAGCCAAACATCAAAGGGAGCCGCAGGCTCCATCAGAGGGATTCTAATGTAATTAACTGGGATGAAGGATTAAGTCACTGCTGCCTCCTTCCAGGGTGCCGTGCTGTACACCTCCAGTCCACACAAATTACAGTCGCGTTAGTCTCCTTAGTCTGCATGCACAGACAGCAGAATTTTAATGGGAATTTCACACATGTCCTCTTCACAATTTCTATTCATGATTTCTGGCCACTTTTGATAAGTTGGATAAGGTTTAGTAATGAATAAAATGGAATCTCTTGGATTTGGACTCTCTGGGGGTCATGATGGTATTTTCTTGCCTGCACTTGGGTATGATGGCTCCTGTAATCATCATTCATTGTGAAACTGAAAAAATCACACATAGTAGGAAAGTGAAGCATCTTAATTTAACAGCAAACTGCAAATCATGGTTTAATTACATAAGACTGGAAAACTAGTACAAGTGTCATTTCATGGGTCTAATTATAAAATGGTGGAGTACATCACAACCCATCTGCAAGATCTTTGCCAAAGATGAGATTCTTTCTAGGGCTTGGAAAAGAGAAATTCTTAGCATCAGGGTACTTAACCATTAATATCAAATTAATGGAAGTGTTTCTAAATTCTGAAATGTACCGACTCTTTATTAGAATCTCTTTTCTACTCATACCTTCCTCAGAAAGAGCCAGAAAGCTTATGGAGCCTGGAAAAACTAGGAAACATGGGTGACTTCTACACTGTCACAGGTTGTTGACTGCTGCCTACTCCCTTCCGAGGCCTTGTCTCCTTAGAGAGGCTGAGGCCATGGCCAGCCACGAAGTCCTTTTACCACCTCATTGGTGCTTCCCTCAATCCGCTGGGGAAGCAGAGGCTCAGTGAGTACAGAGTATATCTGAGGACTTCATCTAAAGCACAGTGCTTCACTGACTGCCAGACCCCTGACTTACAACCAGTCTATAGCTGGTTGTGGTTATCTACGCCTATAATCCCTACTCAGGAGGCAAGAGGATGGCAGTGTGAGACCAGCCTAGCAAGACTCTATCTCAAAAAAATTTTTTTTGAGACAGGGTCTTGCTTTGTAGTTCAGGCTGGCTCTGAGCTCACTATGTAGCCCAGGCAAGCCTCAAACTCAGCAATCCTCCTGTCTCTGCCTCCTGAGTGCTGGGATTACAGGCTTGAGCCACCAAGCCCGGCACTGTGGTATGTGGTATGTGGTATTGATTGCTGGTGGGCGTGAGTCTCCACGCCCAGCATTGTATGTGGTTACTGGGGATCGAACCCAGGACCTTGCTCTTGCGAGGCAGGCACCGGAACCACTGAGCTAACCCTCCGGCCCTCTATCTCAAATTTTTAAAAAGGCCTTGGAAGGTAGCTCAGTGTCAAAGCGTTGTCTAGCATGTGCAAGACCCTAGTGTCAATCCCCATGTTCTAGTTACTTTTCTTGTTGTTGAGACAAAATACCCACCACCCAAAGTTAAAGGAGGAAAGGTCTGTTTGGCTCACAGTGTGTAGAGATTTCATAGTTGGCTGGCTCTAAGGCTGTCATTGCAGAGGAGAAATAGTTCTTGGCAGGGAGAAGGCAGGAAAGTATCAAAGTAGCAGCAAGCAATGACAGCAGCCCTCTTTGTGTCCCCGTATTCTGTCTAAACTACATGCTCTTAGGTGCGTAGCAGTCAAACCTAGTGAGCCTTCCCATTATCTACCCAGAATTATGCCAAACCAGTCAGTGAACTAATCATACCCTTAATCCCAGCATCACACTCTACCTATCTCCACCTCTGTCAGAATCTGAGGCAAAGGATCAGAAGTGTTCAGTTGTCAAGAGTTCAACACCTAGGCTAGGTGCAAAGAGGTGCACCTATAACCTCAGCACTCTGAGAGGCTGAGGCAGGAAGATCTCAACTTTAAATCCAGTCTGGAAAATTCAGTGAAATCCTTTATTAAATTTTTTTTTAAAACTAGGGCTGGGATTTAGCTCAGTGGTTCTGGCACCTACCTCATAAGCACAAGGTCCCAAATTCAATTCCTGGTACAAAATCATAGGAAGGAAGGAGAGAAGGAAGGAAGGAAGGAGGGAAAGAAAAAGAGAAGGAAGGAAGAGAGGAAGAGAGGGAGGGAGGAAGGGAGGAAGGAAGGATTAGGAACTTAATGGTAAAAAAAAATAATAGGCTAGAGGCTAAGTTGCCTATGCTCTCATGTGACTTTATGTACCAAATAGGGGATTTAAATTTGGAATTTGATGTTTTTTTCCTGTTTGGAATTTTGTTTACAATTTTGTTTAAAATAAAGACTTTGACTTTAATCAGTTATTAGCATAAGAAACTTTTGTCTAGTCTGCTCACCCCAGTAGGATTCATTGATTCATATCTTTCCTCATGTATCTGTGGATTAAATCTTTTCTTTTTTTGACAGAGTCTTACTTTGTACTTCAGGCTGGCCCTGAGCTCCCTATGTAGCCCAGGCAAGCCTCGAACTCAGCAATCCTCCTGCCTCTGCCTCCTGAGTGCGGGGATTATAGGCGTGAGCCACCATGCCCAGTGATTAAATCATTTTTAGACACAAAGCCAACTATTGTCCATAAAAGGGAAAAAGAATCAATATGCTAGTAGTTTCATTACAAAGAAGCCACATATGCCTTCCCTGTTCTTTCTGCTTTACTTCAGATTAAAATATCCGAGGGCTTGTACTAAATGTTACTGTGTTTAAAACTTATAGAGAACAAGACTTTTATTTCTTGGCTATGGGCAAGGTTGGCAGAAGTGATTGGGGAATAACTAGTTTAATGATCAGCTTGGTCAGGTTTTCAATTGCAAACATACCAATTAGGTCCTTAAAAAGTCTTTAAAGTGTAGTTTTGAATTTGGTTATAAACTTGACCACTGCTTGAAATTCAAAAAACAAAACAAAAAACTCAGGGATCCCAACTGTCTGAGTTTCTGAATTCTCCCAAGAACTTCACTTTGAGGTGAATTTTCTTGCTAGATGCTCCCAGAGAGAGAGCACCCTTTCAGAGTGCTTTCTGTTGGTTATCAAAGTGCTCATTAGGGAAAGGGGTTCGATTTTTTTCTTCGTGTTTACACTGTTCATTAGAGACAGTGATGACCCAGGTTTCACATCACACAGGTCTTGCCAAAGTTCAGGTGAGTATCTGTCCTTAGGCCAGTTTGTGCGACCTGGTGCAGCTTCCCACACACCCAAAAGGCTTCTCACCTTGAGCTCCTCAAAGACACAGGCTTTACTTGGAATTCAACCAGCTGATGTAATGATTTAGAACAGTAGCGTTGTTTAGATCCAGATTTCTGCATGAACTCCTTAAGACGCCAACCTGGGGAGCTGTTTGGTGCAGCCTGATAAGGGGCCCTGACTCTTGGATTTGTCTCTAATCTAAGCAGCTAGCCTACGGCTGAAGAAAGGGAGCTTTTGTTCAAGAGGCCTGCTAGCATTCTGGGTGCCATGCCCAGCACTTCTGACCAAAAAGAACATCCAGACCCTTGCTAACTTACTAGCTTATACACTTTCCCATTTCTCTCCCCCACCTTTTTCTTTTGCAGGCATGTATACACTTCCTTCTCTGTCTCTCTTTGTGTCCCTGTCTCCCTGTCCCTCTCTCTGTCTCTGTCTCTCTGACTCTATGGTACTGAGGGCTGGGCCAAGGCCTGCACCCTGAGCTATATCCCCAGCCTTTCTTATGTTCCCTTTTGAGACAGAGTCTCACCGAGTCACCACCAGGCTGTATTCACCTGCCTCGGCCTCCCAAAGGGCTGGGACTGTAGTCATGTACCATCGTGCCCAGCTTCAATTTTTTTTTTTTTTTTGCTTATTGAGACATGGTCTCACATTGTAGTTCATGCTGGCCCTGAGCTCACTATGGTGCCCAGGCAAGCCGCTGCGAACTCAGCAATCCTCCTGTCTCTGCCTCCCGAGTGCTGGGATTACAGGCGTGAGCCACCACGTCTGGCATTGTGGTATGCGGTGTTGATTGTTGGTGGGAGTGAGTCTCCACGCCCAGCATTATATGTGGTTACTGGGGATCAAACTCAGGACCTTGCGCTTGCGAGGCAGGCGCCGGAACCACTGAGCTAACCCTCCGGCCCCCCAGCTTCAATCTTTAAAATTCATTTAAAAAAACTGGTTGATGCCGGGTGTGGTGGCTCACCCCTGTAATCCCAGCACTTGGGAGGCAGAGACAGGAGGATTGCTGAGTTCCAGGCTTGCCTGGGCTACATAGTGAGCTCAGGGCCAGCCTGAACTACAAAGTGAGACCCTGTCTCAAAAAAAAAAAAAAAAAAAAAAAAAAAAAAACAACTGGTTGACAACTCAGTGTCCAAGTTCCAGAGAGAGACATGATCCAGATAAAAGGAACTCTCTTTGTGCTAGCCCCAAATCTTTCTTGTGTCCTCATGCTGGGCTCTGCCACCTTGTCTCTGCGGAATGTGAGTTGCCTGGAGCTGACTGCGCCTACCCAGGGAGATGCTGCTCCACAAATGATCAGCTTCATGCTGAATAGATAAGACATTTACTGCTACTTAAAACCTTGAGAATTCTTGGCTTTGAACTGAGATAAACAGGATAAACAAACTTGTGCCTAAGGAAAAGATAGACTATTTCAGTAGCTGTCTTTTTTATTTTATTAAAGCTAGTTTTTCAAAGTGAGGTATCTCTAAGATTTTCGGGTAGGTTTTACACATCTGTGTGTGTGTGTGTGTGTGTGTCTAAAGTAGAACTTTCTGTATTTATTACCAAGCGTTATCTTTGAAGGAAGGCTCAGCCTCTCCATCTCAGCAGGTGGATGGCTTTCGTGTGTGAGCACAGAGCAGGGGGCTTGGTGCGCATTAGGGCAGGTGGACTTACCAGGCGGGAATTGTTACCTTCAGTGCTTACACAGATAAGGGCAGAGAAATCTAGAAGTGTGCCCAGGGTCACGTGTTCTTGATCTAACTCCAAGTTTGCCTCCCTGGACTCGGTGACAAGGAAATCACCTAGTGGAGGGCGAGCTGTGGTTCCAGGCTGTTGACTGAGTACCTGCTGTATGCCAGGTACTGGGCTGGGTCCTGCAGCCAGAGGCAAACAGGCCCTGGCCTCTGTCCTCAATGGCTGACACCCTGAAGACCCTTCCATCCACTGCGTACAGTTCTTTAGTGGGCTGTCGATGAAATCCGGCTCACTGAGCTGCCCTCCCCAGATCCCCCCGCTGCTGCCCCGTCTCCTTCTACAGACGTGTTACTGTGCTGCCCAAACACCATGAAAGCATGGAGGAGGAATGTAGTGTGTTCAGAGAGCCATGGGAGGCCTCTTTGGCGGAGACCCTGCAAGACATGGTGGCAAGTCTGGGCCAGCTGGAAAGGGCATTTCCTGCTTGCAGAAGAGTCTTTGGGTTTTATCTGCAGTGGCATAACCCTTGGAGACATAACCATCGGGCCACAGTAAGGTTCTGGAAACCTTGACGCCCCACATCTGTGGACTTGTAGATCCTACTCTGTCATCCTTACCCGTCTCCTCCTCATTTACATCTCTGCCGGGAATCCCTGGGCCCATGGGCATGGCCCTTGTTGGCATGCACAGCCCTCCCGTGACCTGGGCCTCCTACCAAATTCGGAGTTGAGTCTGTTGTATATGCAGGTTTGGTGTTTGACAAGGGTGCGATTCAGCTCACTTGATCTGTAAGGAGCATGTTCAAAACTTCAGGAGCTCCAGGCCTGGTGACACAAGCCCGCGATCTGAGCACTTTGGGAGGGAGGGGCAGGAGAATCAGAAGTTTCAGTGCAATCTGGGCAATTTAGCAATTCAGTGAGAACCTGTCTTAAATTTTTTTTTTTTTTGAGACAGGGTCTTGCTTCGTAGTTCAGGCTGGCCCTGAGCTCACTATGTAGCCCAGGCAAGCCTCGAACTCAGCACTCAGCAATCCTCCTGCCTCTGCCTCCCGAGTGCTGGGATTACAGGCGTGAGCCACCACGCCCAGCATTGTGTGTGGTTACCAGGATCGAACTCAGGACCTTGCGCTTGCAAAGCAGGTGCCAGAACCACTGAGCTAAATCTCCGGCCCTCAAATTTTAAAATTAAAAAAGAGCTGCAGGTGTAGCTCAGTGTGAAGACCCTGGGTTCATCTCCTAGTACTGCAAACTAAAACAAGATAAACAAAATCCTCAAGGGTCTAGGGGGACAGGGTAGGATGGGACCTATGTCTTTTCCCTGTGAACTAGGTCTGAGTCCTGGAGAAAGTAAAAGCTACACATTAACGGTCTCTCAATTTGGGGTGGGGTTGGGTAGTAGAAGAGATTCTGGATTTCTTGGCCGCCTTAGCCTGGGGCCCACACTGACTAAGGGTGATAAAATAAATCTGGTGGCATCATAGGCAACAGTTTGTAGGACTGAAAGTAGAGGAATCTTGAGGAGGCTACAGTAGAGGTTTCTGAACAATAACCAAATCAGAAATAAAGTGAGGCAAGAGGTAGGATCGGGAATTTCTTCATCCATTGAAGCTGATTCTGAGGATGTAGTTTGGGTCATGAAGGCAGAGGAGATGCCAGTGTCCAGGAAAGTGGGAGAAGGCAGAGGGGACACGTCACTCTGAAATGGACTCTAAGAAATAGCGTGCCTGGCAGCAGCCGTAAGGGCTGATGGTGAAGATTTCAGCTTCTCGAAGGACCATGCTGGCCTTGTGCCTCCAAGTCAGCCCCACCCAGTCCATTCTGCCCGTGGCAGCTAGACGGACTCTCCGGAGCATCTAGTGTACCTGTCGCCGCCCCAGCTGTTCATCACAGACTCATGTCGGAGAGTGAAGCTCTGACCCTGCAGCCCCTGCGCTGGGCGTCCCTTGGGGGATCCCTGCTTCCCTGGACAAAGGCTGCTTTGGTCTGTGTAGCAGAGACCCAGCTCGTCCTGGGTTAGGCTGCAGGGGGTGTCACTGGCTGACATAATCAGCTGTGGACTAAGAATGTGCCAGGACACCTGCCATCTCTTGCTCTGTTTCTCTTTGTGTGATAGTTTTATTCTTAAAGCCTACGCTGGTCCCTCTGAGCGGAAGCAGGTGGAGGTAAAGCAAATTTGAGACTTCCAAGACTCATGATGTCTTTACCAGAGTGGGATGGGGCATCTTCTCCCCGCTAGAGCGAGGAGCCAACTAGCAATGGCCAGGAAAGTGGTTTGAGCTATATGCTTGGAGTGAAGACGGAGTCCTTCAGGGTAGGGTTGGAGCAGTGCTCTAGATATATGCAGATCCATCAAAAACTATATAACACTTCAGGGAAAGAAAAACTTGTATAAATGTTTTAGTACTAAATTTGAGACATCATGAGATTAACACAAATTACCTTTGTCCTTTACAATTACAAGGGGTGCTCAAAGTAGTGGCCATTAGCTTCCGGACATTTATTAATATGGCAAACTCCTTCTTGGGTCACCTTGGTCTTGATATTGCTGTACTGCTTTTTCAACTTCTTCTCTAAGGGCTGCCATTGTGGTGGGTTTTCTGCAATATATGACATCTTTTAGGGTCCCCAGTATAAGGCTATAACCCGTCTGCTAAAAAGATCATCATACTATTTTTTCCCGAAATGCATATACAATTCTTTTTCAGATTCTGTATATCCCTCCACTGTCATATATTTGCATGTTTTAGTCCTGTCTTTCCCAACCAGAACCTCTTTTCTTACAGACAAGGATAGAGTAAAACTGAGAGGCAGGGTAAGAGGACACATCCAGAACCCTTGTAGCAAGCTCCAGTCCCCTGTGAGTCCCACCGCAAAAAGATTAACAACCAACAAACAACAAAGTTGGAACTTTGAGAAAAAGGCTGAGCCCAGGCTCAACTCTTGCAACTCTGAGCAGCAGTAGAAGGAGGCCCGATACCCGGAGCTCATCACATTTTTACTTAGTACCAAGCCTTCACACCAAAATCCTAGCATGCATAGGGCAGGGCAGATATCTGCAATAATCCCTGTAGTTGAAGATCCTGCAGGATGGGGCAGATGTCTGCCAATAGTCCTAGTAGTTGATCCTGCAGAGCAGGGCAGACATCTGTAAATCCAAGGAAGTAATCATAAATCCGAGTGAGTTGTTGGCAGTTCCCGACATCAAACATACAAATTATAATGCAGATGCTATTTTTTCTAGTTCTGTCTCCTACATGCAAATGAATATTTACATCCTCCGCTGGGGGCGTCTGCCAGATGCCCACACACCCCACCCTCATCCCTGGTTTCGGAGCATGGATCTCTGTATACCCAGACCTATTGTTGTGCCTGATTTGAAATGCAGGCTGTGATCCTCATGCAGGAGACCCTGTGTTACCATTCTTTGCAGGCTGGCACGGCTTTCTCTTCCTAGGAGAGCTGTTGAATCTTGAGTTTCCAAGTTCATTGAGGTTCCCAGCACGTTTGCAGAGCTGGCTCTGCTCTTCCAGAGTGTGTTTCCCAGCCATCTCCTTGGCTCTGGCTGCTCCAGCCTGTCAAGACTAGACTTCTAGGAGTGTGTGGGGGCTGCAAACATTCTTTCCAGACTCAAAGTGACACTCATGATTTTTAGAGCCAGCCCCAGCAAGCTAGCAGCATACTAGGCCATAGACCTGGACCATGGTTATTGTGGCCAGCAGCCAGGCAGGCAGATGGGCAGGGAATTCTGTCAAGGACTGTGGCAGGCAGCTGCCTGGCATTCAAACAAGTGCCAGGCCCCTTTCCTTGATTGCTTCTCTCTCAAACTCTGGCCTCTCTGTGCCTCTTGCATCAGACCTTGAATGTAAAATTTATTTATTTTTATAGAACCAGATTAGCTGCATTGGGATGTAAAGACAGTTACAATTCATACTGTTTGTCTGCCAGGGTATGTCCCAAGTGCTTTATAGACATCAACTCATTTAATCCTTATTAACATCATGTAACATTGTTGTTTACCACTTTGTGGATTAGGAGCCTATACTTCTGCAGAGAGTTAATGACACTTGCCCCAGGCCAGAACTGTTCAGCTGTACAATGGCTTTGGTATTGAGGTGGTCAGCTGGCCTATGTTCTTAAACACTGTTGTATTATCTGTTAACAGCAAAGTTACTAAAATGCTTGTCATAGCAAAGATGTGGCTAGACTCATGTTTCCATAAAAAGCATCAGTAACAGTAATTTATGATTTTCTAATTAACCATCAGGTTAGTTGAACAAGTATGGGCCTCATCTTGTTCCTGTCTCAGCTGACCTACATCCTACTTTACACCCCAATGGTGATGACCAAGACTAAGATGCTATTTTAGAGGTAAAGCCATAGGATTGGATAACCCTGGCACAGGATTAAAAGCTACATAAGAGATACTTATTATTTAATTGATGTACATGGTACTTCTTTCTCCCTACCAAAGAACTGTTTCCTGGTGGATAGTGGTTCAAATTCAGGGAAAGTAGAAGATACGGGCCCTGCCTGCATCATTGTCCCTTGGTTGTTATGGGTGGGTTCAATCTTTGTAATGAAGATGTAAGACTCATAGGCACAATGTTCTTGATACATGGCCAAGCAGCTTTCCTTTTTCCAGAGGTTGAGCCCACAGCTGACATGAGAGGGGATACTCAGTTCTGCTGGAACCTGTGCTATGAACAAAAACCCACACCTGTCTCTTCTGCCCCTCCCCTGGCCTCCATTATTTTCCCTCCAGATAGCAGAAAAAGTAAGCAATCAGAGTTGCCTTCTAGTAATGAGGTACAAAGTCAGGGCAATTAGAGAATATCAGCTTGAAGAAAAAGCCATACCACTATAAGTTTATTAACATCAATAGCTGTGAAAGACTGGTTTTTTTCAGCTTTCTGGCTGAAACTTTCTACCTGGCAATTGGAGAACAGAACCACCTATTTCTTTCATGGCCCTTCTTCACCAGGGGGCTAGTCATTCTCTTCTTGAATGAATGGTATGTGATGGGTGTTCCCAGCTGAGTTCTCCTGAGCCCGGCCTTTACTGTCCACATTCCTATCACTATTTTGATCTTCTGGACTCTGGCCAGTATTACACACCACTCACTACTCACAATTTCAAGGGCTTATTCAGCCTGCATCTCAGAATCTTTCCAAATGCCTGCCACAAACCAGATCCAAAGGCCTTTGAACTACATGGTCAGGTATAGTCACAGCAACAACCAACTTCTCTGGTACCAATTTTGTGTTATTCACTCCCATGAGCCGTTTACCCTCCAAACACATAAGAACTTTGGAGGAACATTTTAAACTGTAACAGGGATTGGAGATGATTTGGTATTCTGCTGTAAAGCTAAAATATCCCCCAAAGTTGTCATACATTCAGAGGTGTGGCTTTTGAAATGTAATGGGATTCTGGGGCCACTATACTCATCAGTGGATGAATATACCGTTAGGAGGTGGAGGTGGGTCACTGGGGGCATGACCTGGAAAAGTATATTCTTTGGTCTTTCCCCTCTGTCTCTCTGGTCTCCTGGATACCATGTGTGAAAAGTTTTTCTCTGCTGTGCCTTTCCTCTATTCTGTTTCTGCCTTGGACCTAGCCAACTTTGGACTGAACCCACTGGTCTTGCCAGTTGTTGAGGAACACTGAATTCAGAAGACATCTATAGAAACAATTGTGACCCCCCCCAAAAAAAAACAAATAGGAAAGAAACAAATATGACAGAGTTGGAAAAGACTTGAGTGATGTACTTGAATCCTTTTTATTTTCCCAAGATTGTATGTTGGGATGTGGGGCCTGATACCTTCTTCTGTTTCATTTCATGTGTAATTGTGGGCTATATGCATAAATATTATGTGAGTTAGTACTTACTTCTTCTTCTCTTCCCTGAGAAATGTAGTCTAAGGAATAGCAAGGGGATTCTTAGGGAAATAAGTTGGAATATAGTTTCTGGTTTTGGGTTTTTTTTTTTTTCTTTTTTTTGAGACAGGTTCTCACTTTGTAGTTCAGGCTGCCTTGAACTCACTATGTAGCCCAGGCAAACCCCAAACTCAGCAGTCCTCCTGCCTCTGCCTCCCAAATGCTAGGACTACAGGCATGAGCCACCATGCCTGGCATTGTGGTGTGTGGTACTGAGTACTATTGGGCATGAGTCACCACAACCCACATTGTGGTATATGATTACCAGGGACTGAACCAAGGAGCTTGTGCTTGCTAGGCCAGAACCACTGAGCCAAATCTCTGGCCCTGTTGTATTTAGTTTTTTGAGACAAGGTTTCACTTTGTAGTTCAGGCTGGCCTTGAACTCACTATGTAGCCCAGGCTAGCCTCGAACTCACAGCAGTCCTCCTGCCTCTGCCTCGCGAGTGCTAGGATCCAGGTGTGAGCCAACACACCTAGCATTGTGATATGTGGTACCAAGGACCAAACTCTAGACCTTGCACTTGCCAGGCAGACAGTAGAACCACTGAGCTAAATCCCCAGCCCTGGAATATAGATTAGTGAGAGGCCTCTAGGAGCCATACAAATGGTCTGAAGCCTTTCCTGAGAACTGAAGTACTTGTTGCCTTAAATTGCTAGAATTTGCTTTGTAGCCAAGACCATAAAACTAGCCTAGGCTACGGATGAAGTGGTTGTACTTTAGGGGAAAATTTCTGCCATGTGGCATCAGAGAAGTGGGAGGATGTACTGCCACCAAGAATCGAGGTGGTTTTGGGGAAGCCAACAGAATTCTGTTAAATGTCACAGAGACCTGGATCAGTCCTAGGAAGCAGAATCTCATTTCTGGTTCCGAGAGAGCACAAACAATATTCTCAAAGCCTAAAGACACTTGGCCAGAACTTCAGCTTATCTCTCACCAGGCATGGGGTTTACAGCCCATCAGAATGCTTACATTTAATGGTAGAATTATAGTTGACAAGATCAAGGAGGTATCATAAAGTTTAGGCAGATGGAAAAATAAAAGTTGCATTAATGTATGAGATTAAAACAGTAAGTGAAAGTTCTAGAAGCAGCCACCCCCTTCCAAATAGCCACTGTGTCATCTTGAGTGACCAGGGTGACAACTCTGGCGTCCTTTCCTCAGTTGTTTGGGAGACTTTGCCCACTGTCCTTTGGGAGTGGCTGAGGCAGAGGCTCTCAGTAGCAAACCTGCTCTTTT
>PVIC010040560.1:0-16617 GCA_004025085.1 Thryonomys swinderianus
GTCTCTGCCTCCCGAGCGCTGGGATTACAGGCGTGAGCCACCACGCCCAGCATTATATGTGGTAACCGGGGATCGAACTCAGGTCCTTACGCTTGCGAGGCAGGCGCCGGAACCACTGAGCTAACCCTCCGGCCCTTTTCCTGGATCTTAATAAAAATGGTCATCCTATAAACTGGGTCTAGTGGTCCACACCCATAATCACAGCATTCTGGAGGCTGAAACTGGAAAAATGCTTGAGTTTGAAGTGAGTATAGGGTACATAGTGAGTTCAAGACCAGGTTGAATTACACAGAAAGAACTTGTCTCCAAAAAATTTTCTGTAACACAAAAAGAGGGAAACCTAGTTAAGATATTTCTGAGGGTAGCTCACTGGCAGAGTGAGCGCTTGCCTAGCTTTGGCAAGGCCCTGTGTTCCATCCTCCACACTGGGGGAAAAAAATTCTACCTAAGACAGCTCCTCAGGCTAGGATGTTGCTCAGTGGGGAGGCCCTGAGTTTAATTTCTAGCACCACAAAAGAAAACAAAACAAGGCTGCCTCTCTGTGTACTCACCTAAATCCTTCCCATCATATATACACACATCACATTTAGAGAATTTAAACTGAGAAACCTAGGCCACTAGCATCCCTAGAGACCCTCAAATACACAGTTCTCATCCTGATGCTTCAGATGCCTGGGTGGGGCTAAAAGTGCTCTGAATTCACTCAGGTTAAATCAAACAGACTGGATCCCTGGGGCTGCCCCTGTGAAATCTCCTGAGTCTTGGAGGAGCTGGCCTCTTGAATCGTCTGGGAGAATAAACAATGCTTCTTATGTAAGCAGGATGGGCTGGTACCTTACACAAGGAAACTGGCCAAATGCTGTTTTTGGAAAATTACTCAACTATTAGCAAGCTAGAAAAGTCAGTCTTTAAGCTTATAGCAGCTTCCTGTCCAGTTGAGTCTGACACAACCACACCATGATTACTTATTGGTCTACAGCATGCTAGAGCTTTGACACTTAGACTGCTAGATCCTGGGCATACCTAAGAGGACTTGGTTTGACCCAAAACGTTTGTGTCATAAGGTGGACCTGGATCTGGAGATATACTTAGAAGCACACAAGTACCCAGAACACTCTGAGTGAGGTGATTTTATTCTTCAATTGATTAGAAATTTGCACATCAGAGGGTAAAGTGACTTATGTAAAGTCACACAGGAAATCAGCCAGTTCTGGGGTTTCCTCATTTGGTTGATGTGACTCCCTTGACTTGACGCCTCCTTTTTACCCCTCTCCCCAGCTCCACCTTGCAATTGGGGGATTCAGGAACCTTGGGGCTCCTTCTTAGTCTCTGAAGGAATTACTATTCTCACTGGTAGTCATAACGATCTCAGGTATGTTTCTTTGTAAGTAATTTCACATCATTGCCATCCTAGAATCTTACCAGGCAGGGAGAGACAAACTCTAGTTTACCCACATCTGACTCCTGATTGGGTGAGCCTGGTGTTATATTACACTCCCTGTTGCTGGAGCTGGAGGGCTACAGCACAGTGGAAAAACCCAAAAGCTCTTTCACATTGATCAGAGCTGTATCTGAACTGCACTTTTTTGGGGAGAGACGCACTGGCCTGTGCTGGCCCAACGCATTCGTGGCAGGGCTTTTTTTTGTTTTGTTTTGGAGACAGGGTCTCACTTTGTAGTTTAGGCTGGCCCTGAGCTCACTATGTAGACCAGGCAAGCCTCAAACTCAGCAATCCTCCTGCCTCTGCCTCCCGAGTGCTAGGATGACAAGCATGAGCCACTACGCCTGGCATTGTGGTGTGTGGTACTGATTGTTGGTGGGCGTGAGTCACCACGCCTGGTACTGTATGTGGTTATGTGGTTATTGAGGATTGAAAACAGGGACCTTGCACTAAGCTAAATCTCTGGGCCATGGCAGAGCTTTTGTGCTTTAATCTTTTCTGGCAGCCTGTGGGCCACTTGAAGGTCCAATTATAAACCTGGCCCCAGTGTGGCCTAAGGATAAGCTTCCCCATGTCCATTCCAGCTTGATTCAGTAGTCAGGGTGGGGGGAGGCGGAGATAGCAGGCTCCAACTGACTGCCCCTGTCTATATAACACCCCCACCATTGTCCTGCTCTGAGCTACTTAGAGGAATCAACAGCTCAGCTCCGCTTAGCTTTAGCCTGTGAATCCTGAAGAGAGGGAGGGCTCATCCTGCTGGCTGCCCCTGGAGTCACAGTACACACTTTGCCAGCATGGTCTACGGAGGCTCTTAAGGCTCAGGGGAGGGGTGTCAGGGAGCTGGGCCAAGATAAGCCTGCCTGAAGCCATCCGTCTTCTGATCCTGGGCATTTCTGACCCCATTCTGAATATGAGAGGGGCTCAGACCATTTCTGGTGAGAGCCCTGGGCTTCCAGTCTCCTGCCCATGACCTGATCTCCTTCCTGAGGTGCTCAGATCTCTAAGGAAGAGCCCACTTGTGGGTCCCTGGATACTCACTGGCAGGGGCAGGAAGATAAAGCAGAGAAGCTTGGAGAAGAGAAGTCAGCAAACAGCTTCTCAGAAGACAGGTGTAGAGGCACATGCTGGTAATCCTAGCACTCTGGGAGGCTGAGGAAGGAGGACTGAAAATATGAGCCAGCTGGGCAGTTTAGTGATTTAGTAAGACCCTAACTCAAAAGAAAAACAAAAGGGCTGGGGATTTAACTCAGTGGTTTGGAAGCCTGCCTTGCAAGCACAAGAAGCACAAGGTCCTGAGTTCAATCCTCAATACCACATATGAAAGAAAGGAAGGAAGGAAGGACAAAAAAGGGTTGGAGATAGAGCTCAGTGTGAATACCCAGTACCACAGCGAACAAACAATAGAAAGCCTGCTTTTCAGGACTTGGCCTGCTGGAGCCCATGGTGCTCACCTGCTCATGATGCAGTGAGGGTCGGCTCATGTGTGGCAGCAGTAGGCGCCTTAGCCCTGCCATAGTTTATATGAGCACCTTCTGCAGACCAGGGCCATTTCCAGTGCAGTTGTTTCTTGTGATTTTTACTTTATATCTTGAGTGAGACGTTTTCACTCTCTTTAACAGATTCAAAAGCTGAACCCCTTGGGGTGGGTCTTCAACCATTGTCATCCAGTAAATGATAAGACTGGTACATAGAACCCTATTCCTCTGATGCTGTGTCTAGTGCTTTGCTTGTGCCTGCTACATTTATTTTGTAGTACTGGGGATTGAAGCCATTGTACATGCAAGGCAAATACTCCACCACTGAGCTACACTTCCAAATTCCATATCACTTTTTATTTTTTTTGAGACAGGATTTTTTTTTTTTTTGAGAGAGGGTCTTACTTTGGCTGGCCCTGAGCTCATTATGTAGCCCAGGCAAGCCTGGAACTCAGCAATCCTTCTGCCTCTGCCTCCCAAGTGCTGGGATTTCAGGCATGAGCCACCATGCCCAGTTTGAGACAGGATTTTACTGTGTATTCCAACCTGGTTTTGAACTCACTACACAGCCCAGGTTGACCTTAAACTCAAAGTGATCCTCCTGCCTCAGCCTCCTGAGTGCTGGGATTACAGGTGTGTGCACGACACTGGATATCCCATATCAGTTTATAATCAGCCATTAGTTTGTTCATTTGATTAACTCAGTCTTTGAGTGCCAGAGCCTGTGCTGAGGTAGGAGATAGGCAAATCCAAGGGAGTGTTTGTCCTCACAGAGTTTGCATGTAATATAAGAGACAGAGAGCTGAAAAGAAATAATGGCTGTCCAGGATGGTAGGGGGCTCAGGTAGAAGGGACTGTTGAGTTTGAAGATAGCAGTTTGAAGCTAGGCCCACGGTGCATGGCCCTAGTCCCAGGAGGCTGAGACAGGAAGACTTCAATTTTTAGGCTAACCTGATGGGCAATATAGCCAGATCTTGTTTAAAAATGAACACAGACGGAGACAGAGAGATAGAAAGAGACAGAGAAGAAAAAGGAGGTGGAAAAGGAGGAGAAGGGAAGAAGAGAGAAGGAATGAATTATGGGGACCTTAGGCAATAGCGAGACCCTGTCCCAAAATAAAAAGAAATTTTTTTTTTTTCCCTTTTTGAGACAGGGTCTTGCTTTGTAGTTCAGGCTGGCTCTGAGGTCACTATGTAGCCCAGGCAAGCCTCGAACTCAGCAATCCACCTGTCTCTGCCTCCCGAGTGCTGGGGCTCACAGGCGTGAACCACCACGTCCGGCACTGTGGTATGCGGTGTTGATTGTTGGTGGGCGTGTCTCCACACCCAGCATTATATGTGGTTACCAGGGATCGAACTCAGGACCTTGTGCTTGTGAGGCAGGCGCCGGAACCATTGAGCTAACCCTCCGGCCCGAGGACCTGAGTTTTATCCTGAGTACTGGAAAAACAGAACAAAACAAACAAACAAAAAGTAGTTCTTTGAAAGAAGGAAGAAAAGAGCTAACATTTTGCCTTCTTCCTATGAGTCTGTCATCCAAAAGCTTTGTAAGGATTAAACTCATTTAATCTGCTCAGCAACCTGTGATAAGGGTTCTTTCATTATCTCTGTTTTACCTGAGAGGTTTAAAAGCTCGTTCCGGTTACACAGACAGTGCACCAGGGCAGGGGTGCTGGAGGTGGGTTTCCAGACGGCCAAAGTGAGGTACAGGGTGGTTCTGGCTTAGGGACAACATGTGTGCAGACGCAAGGGATAAGATATGCCATTGGGAGTTCACATAAAGTCCCGCTGCATGGAGGGCTGTACTGAGAGGTGGAGAACCAGGTGCAGGGCTGCTGTGTCCTGCCGTGGAGGGATCATACCCAGCCCCCGGATGGAGTGCAGAGGACTCAGTGTGGGTAGGCCTCACATCTGGGCCTGAGGCAGGGCCGCCTGTACTTCTGGGGAAGCGAGTGCTATGAACACACCAAGCATGAGAGTGGAATTGTAGTTTAGTAGCTCAGAGGCTGAAGCACCCCCAGACCAGACTGTAGGCAACAGTAGAAGTGCTGCTGGAGTCAGAAGACCTGTATTTCTTCTCCTGGTTTGTCTCAGCTGGATGACCTTGGACTAGTCACTTAACCTTCCAATTCTTTCCTACTTGTAAAATAAGAATTCAAGGCCCTGACCTGCTGCCTTGAATAGGATTATTGGGAAAAGTGTTCTGTAGCCCAGAAAGCTTCTTATAAATTCCAAACCTGACCATGAAGTGAGCTGATGCCTAGATGTGGACATGCAGCACAGACGAGACCTTGATCCCTATTAGCTGTTCCAACAAGGAAGTTTATGTCCAGTGATTCAGTTTGAATCCCAGGTCTGCCACTTCCTGGCTCAGTGACCTTGGCACTTTGGAGCTAGGCTTTCTTTACCTATAAAACAAGGACAGTAAAACCTTCCATATAGAATTGTAAACATTAAAGACAACCGTTTAATTGCAAGTCCCCAGGAGTCTTAATTTTAGGAAAGGCTTTCTGGAGATGGTGAACACTTAAGACACAAATGGGAAGAGATGCTCGCCCAGAGACCCCTCTGCACCCCACTCTCCCTCTCCATCTCCTCCCACCTTTGGCAGCATTTAGTTACTTAGAATTTCTCGAAGGCACCAGCCTCATGTGGTCTTTATGCTGCCTGTGGCTCCTCACCTTTTCTTGCTGTCCTCTGCCCCCAGAAAAGAATGGTCATGGTTGGGGCCGGAGGGTTACCTCAGTGGTTCCGCCACCTGTCTCGCAAGCGCAAGGTCCTGAGTTCGATCCCCGGAAACCCCATACAATGCTGGGTGTGGAGAATTCACGCCCACCAGCAATCAATACCACATACCACATACCACAGTGCCGGGTGTGGTGGCTCACGCCTGTAATCCCAGCACTCGGGAGGCAGAGACAGGAGAATTGCTGAGTTCAAGGCTTGCCTGGACTACATAGTGAGCTCAGAGCCAGCCTGAACTAGAAAGTGAGACCCTGTCTCAAAAAAAAAAAAAAAAAAAAAGAATGGTCATGGTGTCCTTTGAGCCCCCTGTATCTGGCCAGAACTTTCCTGGGCTGTGGTCCTTACCTGTGAGAGACTCCCCTTCCCAGGTTCCACAAACCTGAACATCTATGAACTGATTCAATAAGTAAAGAGGCTCAATTTTTTTCTTTTTCTTTTGGTTTATCTACTGGGGATTAAACCCAGGACCTCACACATGCTGGGAAAGTCCTGTACCACTGATCTATACTCCTAGTCCTGATAAATATTCTTGAAATCCTCCTACAGCGAGGCCTTCCTATCTGGATGTTGTGTGGAGAGAGACAGTCTAGGCTCTCATGAGGCTTGCTTACTTGTAAGTGAGGGCTGTGTGTAGACACGAAGTCATTTCAGATAGCAATAAGTGCCATGAAGAAAATAAAATACAGGTGTCCCACAGGTAATTGCCAGGTGCCAGAATCCAAGGATGCTCATCTCTTCAATAAAATTTCATAGTATTTACATAGAACCTACACACGTTCTTCTGTGTACTTTAACTTACCTGTCTATTACTTATAGTTCCTAAAATAATGCATATAGTATGTAAATAGTCATTATGATGCACAACTGGGAATAATGTCAAGAAATAAAACTGTACACGTTCAGTACAGAGGCAACCATTGTAGACCTAGGTACACAGTACAGCACAGGTGGCTGGTTGAATCCCAGGATGTTGACCCCAAGGATTGAAGATAGTGGGCAGAGAGCTGACTATCAGACAATTACTTAAAGAAATGGCTGTGCTGGGAATGTAGCTCAGTGGCAGGGTTCTTTCCCAGCCCAGGTTCCATTCCCAGTATCACAAGAACAAAATGCAAGAAACAAAAACAAAACAAATAAAACTAAGAAATGGTTGTGGAAAGTGGGATGCCATGAAATCCAGGGCCTCAGAGAAGGCCTCTCTTAGAGCAGGGTGCTGCGTCAGGAGACAGGGAAACCCTAGGAGGATAGAAGCCCTGGATTCCTGGGGACGATGCTCCAGACAAAAATCCTGAGGGTATAAGGTGACCTCACTCAATGGCCAATGTGGAAATATATGCTGATCAAGGACAGACATCAGGGGAGCAAGGAAAAACTGAATCCCTTACATTTTATCCTAGTCACTGAGTCACATATGCTTTTGCCTTCCGTTGTTATTAAGCTGGACATGCCATAATCTGACTGAGGCACTGCCTGGTCATTTTAGCATGTTGGGAAGGGGCTATAGGAAGCAAAGAGGTCAGCTGTGGTCCAGGTTAGAGGCTGTTTGGACTGGAGAGGGACAAAGTAGGAAGTGACTGGATCAGGGGACACATATTAAAGATGGTGTCCGCAAGAGTCACTGTTAGACTGGCTGTAAACAGGTTCTGCCTTGCCGGTCTGCAGGGCCTGGTCCAGTCCAGCAGGCCAGGGAGGCTTACAGGGGAAGGCAGGGACAGGCAGGGAGTGCAGAGGGGAGGGGCCTGAAAATTGCTTGGATGAGTGGCAAGGGCTGGGCAGTGTCCCAGGGCTGGTGACTCCTGACCAGGAACCTGTGGGATGTGTAAGATTTCACCAGCTGGAGAAGGGAGGGGAATGATTGCCTGCTGAAAGTGCTGGGAGACAAGGCAGGCAGCAAGGCTGGAGGCTGTGTGGGAGGCACAAAGAGGAACTCGGAGGGTGCAGATGACAGAGGGGGCGTGGCAGGACCTGGCTGGGATCAATCAGAAAAGGCTCTGGCTTTAGCACGCCTGTGGGTACCTCATCTCTGTGGGGCTGAGTTCACAACCCCCAAGGCTTCTGTCCCCAGCTGTGTGTATGTCGGTCCCCAGGTCTACAACAAAACAGGCAGAGCACGGGCCTGGAATCTGGCCCCTCCACTGGCCCACTTATTTGGGCCTGTTTCCTCCTCTGTAAGATAGGGCTGAATAATAGTAGTCATAATAATTCCAGCTGCTCTTCACTGAGCCATTACTCCATGGCTGGTGTGCTTCTAATGTTTCATTCAATCACATTGGCAGCTCTGGGAAAATACGGGATGGAGAGCTGGCTGTCAGGCAGTTATTTAAAGAAACAGCTGTGCTGGGGATGTAGCTTAGTGGCAGGGGTCATTTTCAGATGAGAAAATAGAGACTGGGAAAGGTCCAGCAACTTTCCCTGAGCCACACATACATCTGGTAGAATCCGAGATGGGATGTGAACTCAGACAGTCTGGCTGTGGAATCCTGACTCTTCTTCACCAATGCATGTTTTGATCCAACCGATGTAGAGTTGCTTGGTCACTCAGCAAATGTCCACAGAGCATTTCCAGGCACTGTGCTGGGCTCAGGGCACACGGCAGTGCCTAAGATAGATCAAGTCCTTGCTATCATAGAGGTGATAATCTGACGAACAGATAAACATAAGAAAATGATGTTCTGACAGACAAGTAAAAACATTCAGTGGGCAAACATGTGATAAAGTGAAATCATTTCAGGGCCTGATGTGTTGGTACACTCCTGTAAGCCCAGCACCTGGGAGGCTGAGGCAAGTTTGAGGGCAACTAGGACTGGATAGTGAAAAACAACAACAACAAAAAGAGGTCATTTCAGCATAAGCATTATCAGTTAATACATTCAAACACAGATGGACTTTAATGATGGTAACACTAGGGACTCACTGCATACTTAATATGTTTAAACTCATTTCTTTCCCTATGGGTATTATTGTTTAGCCCCTTTATGATGAAGAAAGTGGCTGTCAAAAGGTTTCTTAGTGAGTGTGGCTAGGCTTGGGGCAATGATCAGAGAAGAGAGGTTGAGGGCTGTACCCAAAATTACACATGAGGATGGTGGAAGAAATTCCAAATGCAAAGTCAGGGCACAGTCAGGGGAGACAGTGGATGAGAAGTAACTTGAGGCTGTTGAGGTGTCCAGGTGTGCGAGGTCCCTTTGCTGAGATTCCCTACTAGGAAGGGGCCGAGTACACTATTGTGTGTTTGTGTCCTAGGAGGCTAACGGGCCCGCCGAAGGCTACGCTGCAATCGCCCAGGCTGACAGGCTGACTCAGGAGCCCGAGAGCATCCGCAAATGGAGAGAGGAGCAGAAGAAGCGACTGCAGGAGCTGGGTGAGGCCAGGGAGCTCTTGGGGCACAATAGGGTCAAGTGGGGGAGTGCGGGACTGAGTGTGGGACTCAAGCCCTGGGACTGCCTGGAGGGGGTTGAGGGGCCAAGCATCCAGGGCAGCCATACCTGCTGGAAGACTGTCCCTTATCTTCCTGTTGGGGTCGCAGATGCTGCATCGAAAGTGACAGAACAAGAGTGGCGGGAGAAGGCCAAAAAGGACCTGGAGGAGTGGAATCAGCGCCAAAGTGAACAGGTGGAAAAGAACAAGATCAACAATCGGTGAGAGGAACCCTGGGACATGCAGTAGCTCTGGGAGTATGAGGGGTCCATTGGGACACAAGTGTGCTTTGGGGACATGAGGGAAACTCAGGGGCATGGGTGGGCTGCTGTGGGGGCACACAACAAACTATAGGCATATTAGAGACCAGCCACGGGCAGGGATGTACTGGGGACGGTCCTGAGATAGGTGACTTGGTGGAGAGAACATGAGGAAGGAGAAGCTGAAACCCCAGTACTGCTTCCTCAGTTGGCTGCTTTGAGATCCTTTGGAGGCAGCCTATCATTGGGTCCTCTTCATGACACAGAGGAAGTAATGTTTGTCACTCAGCAGATCCTGGATCCTGGGTCCCAGAGGACAGTGGAACTGTCTAGGATTCTAACTGGACCTGGCCCTTTGTGGCCAGGGTTAAGGTCAGAGAGAGCCATTGTTGCTGGACAGGCAAAGACAGCAGATGGCCCCACCAAAGAACATCTTTGTGGAAATGGGTCTCAGACTGGTTGCTGCCCAGTGGCCCTTGACATGGAGGCTGTGTCCTTCAAGGATCAAGATCTTCCCAGAAGGAAAAGACACTTGGGAAAGGTGCCACGATTACCCAGTGTGTGTCCTCAAAGAACTACACACACACACACACCCCGCACAGGATACACTGTACATGAGGGTCCTAGAAGCAAGGAGCATGCTGAGAAGGAATCCTTGTGTCTGAAGACTTGGGCTTTGGAGGATGACTAGGAGTTGAGGAAAAAAAAGGGCATGGTATAAAGGAGAACATTCTGGAAAAACTAGGAACTGTATAGGAGGCAAGAGGTAGTGTACTGGGCTATCAGGGTCAGGGCATAGTGGAAAGGAAGATAGGAAGCAGGCAGGTTCAGGGGAGTCTCATTGGGAGGACCTTGAGCAGAGACATGGGCAGTGGGGAGGCACTGATCAGGGCTCAGTGGCCAGGGAGGAGGATCCCCACTGTCTTCTCTGGGGCTGTGGGTAGTTGCTGAGCATTCGAATGGTGCTTCCTAACCAGTTTCCTGCGGGACATACTAATGCTGTCTTTCTTTCTCTTTAACCCTCTGCCTGCCTGTCTTGCTGTCTGTGTCTCCTGCCTAACTCTTCCCTAACCTTTCCCTCAAGGATCGCTGACAAAGCGTTCTACCAGCAGCCAGATGCTGATATCATCGGCTACGTGTATGTGACTCTTGCACCTCTGCTGGGGGAGGGGGGCTGAAGAGGGGCGTGGGTCCACCTTGTAGCTGGCATAAGGTTTCTCGAGTCTGCTACTAGTGTGGCTGGGCTTGGGACAATGATCAAAGCAGCAGGTGAACCCCTGATCAGGCACCAACCCTGGCCTCCAATAGTCTACCAAACGTTGCCAAATCAGAGAGCCCTGTGAAGGTGGGAGGGAGGGGAGTGGGCAGAGATCAGAATGTGCTGGCCATTCCCATGTGGGAAGGGCAAAGGGCAAGGCTTGCCCAGCTCCTCTCAGAGAGGCCTGCTGGTGGTGGGTGGGATGATGGCATCTTTTATGAACAAAGCAAATACAGATCACAGGGTGCTAAAGACATAAAGAATGGGAGTTGCTTTCTGCCCATTCCCTCGCCCTTCCACCAAGTGTACTGACTTCAGCTCTGAGTGCCTGCCCATGCCACCACGTGCCCTTCTCACATGTCACTGTGTTTGGAGTCCAGCTGTTTCTGTGACTGATCTAAACCTGGGATGGGAGGCAGGTTTGTTCTCATGCCAGGACCAGCTGATTGGTAGTGAGAGTCTAGTGGGTGGTGTTGGGACTCTGAAGCTGTAGGAAAAAAATGTAGTGATTAGTGAGTGATGTCTGGCCTGTGTGTATGTGTGTGTGTTTGTGTGTGTGTGCACACACATGTTTACCAAGTACATATTCTTCCTGGTGAAGCCGTTCCTTGCTCTGGGGGAGCTATTGCAGCCCAGGATGCTGTCTAGGCTAAGTGCCCCCAACAAAGCACAGCGCTCAGGCAGCAGCCGTCCTCTCCTGCCACCCTCTTGTCATCTGTCCTGTATGTACTTATTGGTACTTATTATGCCAGTCTCTGGTCAAAGAGCAGTGAGAAGCTGAATGTGGTAGCATGGTCTTATAATCCCAGCATCCTAGGAGGCTGGGAGGAAGACCATGAGTGTGAGCCCCTCTTGGTCAGTTTAGCAGTTTGGTGAGACACTATCTCAAAAAAAAAAAAAAAAAAAAAAAAAAAGTGGGACAGAGATTTAGCTCAGTGGTTCCAGCACCTGCCTAGCAAGCACAAGATCCCTGGTTCAATCCCCGGTAACCACATACAATACTGGGTGTAGTAACTCATTCCCACTAGCAATCAGCACCACATACCACAAATGCAGGGCTTGGTGGCTCACACCTGTAATCCCAGCACTTGGGAGGCAGAGGCAGAAGGATTGCTAAGTTTGAGGCTTGCCTGGACTTCACTGTGAGCTCAGGGCCAGCCTGAACTACAAAGCAAGACCCTGTGTCAGAAAAGG
Organism: Thryonomys swinderianus; assembly: GCA_004025085.1. Taxonomy (NCBI): domain Eukaryota; kingdom Metazoa; phylum Chordata; class Mammalia; order Rodentia; family Thryonomyidae; genus Thryonomys; species Thryonomys swinderianus. Next base: position 11,790 of record PVIC010040560.1, read on the forward strand.
AAGGGAAGGGAAGGGAAGGGAGGGGAGGGGAGGGAAAAATGAAGAAAAAAAGATGCTGGGGATTTAGCTTAGTATGAAGCCCTGGGTTCAACTCTGGTCACACACCACATACACAGACACGGGAAGAAAAGAAAAGGAGTAATGTATGCATGGCTTGGAGTAGGTTGTGATAAGAACCATGTGCAGGGCACAAGGTCCTGAGTTCGATCCCCAGTACTGCAAAAATAAAAAACTGAAAAGAACCATGTATGGGAAGACACACAGAGCTTGGGAGCCACTGTCTGCTGGAGGAGCCAGAACAGGCTTCAGGAGCTCATGACGTTCAGCCGAACCTGTTTTGTTTTTTATCTTCAGATAGAATCTTATTATGTAGTTTGGGCTGGCCTAAAACTCATGGCAATCTTTCTGCCTCAGCCTCCCAAGTGCTGAGATTACAGACATGTGCCTCCATGCCCAGCTCTTGTGTTTTCCTTACTTACTGTTGTTTAGTTTGTCTCCTCAACTGTATCTGCCTTATTCTTCTCATGCCAAGGCTGTTCCTGGGAAGTTGAGGTGAGGGGACACTGCACTGGCAAGGAGAACTCTGCATGGTGTTCCAGTGCAGAATGGGTAAAGCAGCCTTGTTCAGTGGAAGCAGGGACCCCTGAGACAGACAGCTCTGAAATCTCTGTCCCATCTCTACTTGCAGGGCATCTGAGGAGGCTTTCGTGAAGGAATCCAAGGAGGACACCCCGGGCACAGAATGGGAGAAGGTGGCCCAGCTGTGTGACTTCAATCCCAAGAGCAGCAAGCAGTGCAAAGATGTATCCCGGCTGCGCTCGGTGCTCATGTCCCTGAAGCAGACACCGCTGTCCCGCTAGTTGCCTGCCATAAGCATGGCCTCAGAGCCTGGGCTGTGCCAGGGCAGAGGAGGATTCGCTGCCGAGACCAGGGTGGAAAATGGAAACCCTCTGGCAGCTGCTACACTGTCTATTCTGTTCCTGTCCATCTCCTAGAGCGGGACAGGGGGATCCTTGCCCCTCTCGCTCTTCATCTCCTCCTGGCCCTGTGCTCCAGCCCCACATGCCTTCTCTCGGTCCACTCAGTTGTGACTGTCCCTCCTGTTGTATTTTTTTCTTGGCTTAAAGGGTGTGTTGTTAATTCTTTTTACACTTATTTATTATCCTTATTTCTCTGGAAGCCATACTGGTGTCAGGGCTCAGTTTGTGCTTAGAAAGGCAACGATGCTCCCCAGGGAAACACAGGAGCCCCCAGCTAGAAGTGGCAGCCCTGTCTTGTCTGCTGCCTCTGTCCTCAGGAGGATGTCCTCATTTTTAGGACCTTGATCCTTTCTGACCCTGAAACCTGTGAGGTAGGGACTCTGGTAGTTTCACATTTATTAAGGGCACCAATTCTCCCAGAAGGCACAGGTGGAGGGATGAGGCAAAACAAAGGCCCTACATGGTGGCTTCTAAATCTGGGTGAGAAGCTTGTGGAGGTACCTTTTGTCAGGTCCCCTTCCTCAGTGTCAGTCTGGACATTCTGGGTGCTGAAGGGCCAGTGCTCTGTGTTTTACCCCACCTCCCATTCCTCCCTCCTGTGGATTTGGGATAAACAACCAGTGGCCATACCTTACACTTTATTTTATTTTTTATTTTTTGAGACAAGGTCTCTCTTTGTAACCCAGGCTGGCCTCAAACTCAGCAATCTTCCTCCCTCAACCTCCTTAATGCTGGGATTACAGGTGTGCACCACCACACCCAGTTTGTCTTGGCTTTTGGTTTCCTTCCCTTGAGCAGAGGCTATCAAAAGGATGGCTAAGCCATCATGACCTGCACAGTGTTTAATTGCTAGCAATAGAGGTTCCCTAGGCCACTGTAATAATGTACTGCAAACTGGATGACAGCAGAAATTTATTGTCATAGTTCTGGAGGTTATAAGTCCATAATCAGGGTATCGTCAGCGCTACTTCCTTGGAAGGCTTTAGGGAAGGGTCTGTTCCACAGCTCTTTCCTGGCTGCTGGTGGCCTTAGACGTTTTTCAGCCTGCGGGTACATCACTCCAGTTTTGCCTCCACCCTCATGTGGCCATTGTTATGATGTCTGCACTCTGTGCCTGTCTTTGTGCCCAAATTTTCCCTTTTATAAAGACACCAGTTGTATTGGATTAAAGTCCACCCTAAAGACTTCACTTTCATGATTATTTCTGCAAAATCCCTATTGCCAAACAAGGTAATTTTCTAAGAAAATTGGAAGAGTTGGAACTTCAACCTATTATTTTGGGTTGGGCATAGTGGACCAAAGAAAGGATCACTGTCCTCACACTGCATATCCTTTCCTTGTGTCTTGAGGCCAAGAATCACTACAATGCACTGTTCTACACTTGCAATTTGCCTCACAGTAGGACGGGGAGGCAAAAAAACTCAGCTGGTCTTTATCATACGCTCTTCCACTTAGTCCTAGACTTTAGAGGCCCAGGAAGAGGTGTGTTTTCTACTTTCTATCTTTTCCCCTTGCCAGCTTGATGATGGTTTTGAAGAAAGAGGGAGTCACACACGAACACAGCCTAAGTCCCCAAAACAACACTTGAGAAATTACTGTAGACCAAAAGTACCCATTGAGACTTCACATGTCAAAAGCTTGGATGGTCCAGATCAGTGATGGTGAACCTATGGCATGGGTACTGTAGCTGGCTGGCTGTTATTGAAAGCTCTCAAAGATTCATCTCTGGTGACTCTCACGAGTCGAGAGTGTAGTGACAAGAAAAGTGGAGGGGCAGGCTTCATCTGAGGGCTACTGAAAGTCTGAAAACTATCGACTAGCTTCCTCACACCCCACCCTCCAGGGACCCCACTAGAGTGGCCCACTGAGGAAGAATCCCAAGGAGAGAAGTGTAGGATTCTCTACTTTTAACAAGTCCTGGGAATCACTAGACTACATTACTTTTTTTTTTTTTTGAGGTACTGGGAATCGAATCCAGAACTTTGCTCTGAACTATATCCACAGCCCTTTCTTATTTTCAGAGGCAGTGTCCCTATAAATTGCCCAGGCTGCGCTGGAATTTGGGATCCTCCTGCCTCAGCTTCCCAGTGTCGGGATTACAGGTTGACTATCACACCTGTCTCAGACTACAGGATTTCTAAGGCCCACTGCAGTCTATAGTCTGTTTTCTGCTAAAATCAAACACCAAAACCCGTGGTTTTGACCACAGCAGGTGAGACTGAGGATGATGTCACCAAACTACAGGTGGATTATATTTTATTATGTAGGGAGTGGAGGAGGTGGGGCACAAATGCAACACCTAAACTGAACCAAATCTGGTTTTCTGAAACTCTGTCAGTTACACAGAATGAAACAATCCCGACAGAAAAGGGAATAAGTATCACAGCACAGCTGGTGCTGGCTCCTGGGTTTTGGAATGGTCTCTGGGGAGGGGCTGTACTCTGGTGGTGAGCTCAGGGTTGAGACTTCATAGCAGATGCAACTAATCCCAACAAGATGGCTGCAACTGTTAAGCCCTGGGCGGCAATCCGGGTGCGCATCATGAGCTGGGAGCGCTGGCTGTGGCCCCGATGGAAGCAGTAGAGACCGTAGGTGAGGGCGGCTGCAGTGCCCAAGCAGCCTAGGCAGGAGGGAACAGACAGTGGGACGCAGTCAGGCTCCGCAAATCCGTTCGGGATTTAGGGAGCCTACTCTAGACCCAAGACCTCTACGAAGCTGCGGGGGTGGAGGGGGGGGGTGGGCGGATGGACGGAGACTAGGTCTCGGGGAGTCCGCCCCATTCCAGCACTCCTGTCCCGCCCCTAAACCCACACTGCTACCTTTCCAATCAGTTTCATCGGCCGACTCTTTCCCACAACTCTGGTCCTGTTTCATTCGGTCCCCCAAGGCTTCCTAGGTCCTCCGCTATCTCATTCTGCCCAACATCACCCTCCTGTCTGTTTACAGTTCCTACAGCACCCGCTTACCTATGGGTACCACTGGGTTCTCACGAGTCTTGCGAAGAAATTTTTCCTTGAAGCCTTCTGGGTTGCTGTAGACAGTGGGGCTAAAGCCCTCAATGACTGGGGGTTGTGATGGCTCTGGAGTCACAGGACCAGAAGCTGCCATGTCGGGGTCCACACAGGTAGGAGAATCGGGACGTTAAGCTCCTCCCCCTGATGAAGTCATGAAAGGGGCGTGGAAATTTGCTGAGGTAGTACGCAAGCGCCAGGGCCCCTTGCATTCTGGGAGTCGTAGTAATTAGCGCGGAAAAGCTGCAGAAAAGGACTACATTTCCCAGAAAGCTTACAAACCCCACCCACCCAGCGCTCACTAGCCGGAAGCAGTCTGTTAACACGAGGTACTCGGTGAAAAGCACTGGTTACGGTGCTGGAGCTTTGGTCATCGCGATGCCAAAGGCCAAGGGTAAGACTCGGAGGCAGAAATACGGTTATAACATCAACCGAAAGCGCCTGAACCGGAATGCTCGACGGAAGGCGGCGCCGCGGATCGAGTGGTGAGTGGGCCGGCGTTCGGGAGGGAGGGAGCCGGGACCCAGACGGCCCACAAGATGACAAAACACGGATCTTTCTCTTTGCTGGTAGCACCCATATACGGCAAGCCTGGGATCACACCAAATCTGTACGACAGAATCTGGCGGACATGGGGTTGGCTATGGACCCCAACAAGGCTGTTCCCCTGCGTAAGAGAAAGGTACTAGTACTAAGACAGGATCGCGGTTCTTGTCGCCTTCCTTCTCTTTTGCCCACTTTATTAGCCTCTTTCTTACTTCCTCTCTCCTCCTCTTGCTGGCTGTGTTTTTACCTCCTTCCTAGGTTTTGGACCTCTCCCCACTGTCAACCGCTCAA
>PVIC010040561.1:0-16622 GCA_004025085.1 Thryonomys swinderianus
CCCTCTCTTTTTTTTTTTTTTTTGGCTTTTTTGGAGACAGGGTCTTGCTTTTGTAGTTCAGGCTGGCCCTGAGCTCACTATGGTGCCCAGGCAAGCCGCCGCGGACTCAGCAATCCTCCTGTCTCTGCCTCCCGAGTGCTGGGATTACAGGCGTGAGCCACCATGTCCGGCATTGTGGTATGCGGTGTTGATTGTTGGTGGGCGTGTCTCCATGCCCAACATTATATGTGGTTACCGGGGATCGAACTCAGGTCCTTGAGCTTGCCAGGCAGGCGCCGGAACCACTGAGCTAACCCTCTGGCCCATCACATTTTTTCTTTACCCCTCATTATTCACCCCTCCACCACATTTCCCTTTGACTATTTTCTATTTCACGATATTCATCATACATTCTAGAACTCATTAACACCTTCAGTTTCTCATACCAGAGAACAGATATGACATTTACATATTTGTGACCTATTTATTTCACTTATAAGTATGTCCCAAATGTACATCCATTTGAATAAAAATGACTCAAACTATTGAAATGTTTATTTATTGAATCTATACTTTCTTATAAATTACATAATTACCTTTTTAAATGATACAGGTTTTACTTTTTATAAAGTAGTATACTTTTGAAGCATATTCTCAAGGAAATGTATCTAACATGAATGATTAATGATGAATAGGTTAGTTCAAACTTATGAATTTTGTAAGAACTAGAATTTTGGTTTAATATATTCACTAAAAAAGAAGGCAGAAGCTATATGCATGAATATAACTGGAAAATGTTAACTAAACATTACAAGTGAAAATGCCACAAAATTAGACAAAATATGTGCTGCACTGAAAAGCAATTAGAGATATTTTTAAACTTCAATTTTCTGAGAGAAAGGCTTAAGTGTGGATAGCCAGAAATAAAGGCAATGAATAATTCTGACTTATGGTGTCAATGGTGAAAGAGTGAGAAATCATTGGTAATTGCAGAAGATCAGCAATTGGAGTAGCTGAGATTTTAAAAGACAGAGACAAGTGAACAGAGGAAATCACAAAAATCAGATTGTGCGATGACATTTTTATGGTCTAAAATTCAAGCATGACCTATGAAAAATATTTACTTTGTAATGTAAAAAAGATGTATACCATCATGAGACAGTAAATGGAGATAGAAAAACTTCAAAATACTTTTGAAGATTACCACAATTTTTAGAACAGTAATTCCTGTGTTATTTACAAGGTGATTCTCATCATTTGCATTGGTTGAAAATTAGAGATATTATATTCTCCAGGATGTATTATTACAGGCCTAATGGATTAAACTACGCTGTTTCCTCACATTATAAAAATGGCATTTGTTAACACTCATATTTCAGAGATCTACCGTGTCTCACTTCTTATCACGTTATTTAGGTATTCTCCAAACTTCTTAGGATTATTACATCCAGGAGAATTGTATAAGAGGAAATCACAGCTGTTTTGAAAATCAAATTATGTCCTAGATAAATGAAAATCTACAATTTTTTACAAGTCATATGAATTTTAAAAGCTACATCCAAACCCTCCGGAAATATTTTGTGCTTCTGCTACAATAGTGATGTCCTAGTTCTTATGTAACTTTGCACCAGCTAGATAGGGTTTCTCAATGCAGTTTACAAACACTGATAGATATTTCTAGGCTTTAAACTTAGATGTGGCTTGTTTTCACCAATGTTTGTGTTGTATAAATTTTATTTTAAATAAATCATTATTTTGACTAATCTTTAAAAACCACACTCATTTAGGTATTTTTATATGTGTATAATGTGCATAAATGATGCTGTTAGGGGTGCAATTTGTGCAAATAATAGCTATAGAATATCTGACTCAGGAAGCAGGAAAATTGTTTAACTGAAAACAACTCTCAACACAGCTGTGAAATTCCTTCTGATAGAAAAAAACCTGAAGGACCCAGACTGCAGGAAGGATTGAAGCTTCCACAACGTTGTCCCTTTTTCTTGAAGTATTCTTCAGTTCTAATGTAGATGCTGAGAGACAAAACATTTGACAAAGCTTGGGCCGGAGATTTAGCTCAGTGGTTCTGGCGCCTGCCTTGCAAGCTCAGGGTCCTGAGTTTGATCCCGGTAACCACATACCATGCTGGGCATGGAGACGCACACCCACCAGCAGTCAACACCACATACCACAGTGCCGGGTGTGGTGGCTCATGCCTGTAATCCCAGCACTTGGGAGGCAGAGGCAGGAGGATTGCTGAGTTTGAGGCTTTTCTGGACTACATAGTGAGCTCAGGGCCAGCCTGAACTACAAAGCGAGATCCTGTCTCAAAAAAATAAAATGAAATAAAATAAAAAATAAAATAAAATAAAATAAAAAAATAAAATAAAATAAAATAAAATAATAAAATAAAATAAAATAAAAGACACAACTTCATTTGAAACTAGGATAGACATGATGAAGATTACCAGAGGAAGATAAGATAAATATTTTACCTAACACTTCATCAGAAATATAAATATATAAAACATTAATATACATCATATACTAAATGATTCTTACACATGGATAGGTGAAATTAATGACAATTTTTTCATAAGAAATGAAAGGACAGAATTGGGACTAGTTTGTAATAGTTCAGTATATTATATCACAATGGTATAGTGTTTTTTTTGAAAACAGATTTTTATTTGTATATTACCAACTCTAAATCATTTAAATGAAATCTAATTTAATTGGTGCAATATGAACAAATGCACTAATATAAAATGTTCAAATATGAATAAATAGAAACATTTAAGATGTTCAGAGAAACTGGAGAATGCATAAAACCAGAAGTAAAAGTAAATAAGTTACAAATGTAATAAATAGAAAACAAGTATGGTATTAATTTATCTATCTTAATTATCACTTGATGTGAATAGTTTCAATATATTATAAGACAAAGGTTGTCAGAAATGCTTTAGACACCAATATTCAACTGTAAAGAAACCAAATGCATCTGTTGCTACAAAAAAGAGAAATTTGCAGGTGGAATAAAAAATAAAAATTGAGATGTGTTATATACCAATATTCCACAAGGAGTGTAACCATTTGTACTCTGCTCATGTACTAATGAAAATTTTAAAAAGGAAAAAGAAAACAGAATTTTGGTAAAAGTTAATGAAATGTTACATGAGAGAGGATTTTGTATGCTGTAGAACACCATGTGGACACTGTTATGATAAATGTTAGAGAGGTGCTTCCTAGAATCTCCTGAGAGAAAAGCAAGTTTTATCTCTATAGACATAGATATCTATATATGTATAGATATATAGCTGGTGTTATGATTCAATCTGTGCTTCACCTAAGTAGAAAAAGTTACTAAAATTAATAAACCTCTTCATCCTCTTCAGAGATAAAAATAAATTGAATGTATAACTACACCTATCCAATATAGGCTCATTTGGGATAAAAATAATAAGACGACTAGGCAAAGGAATTGACATGTAAAGATCTTAGTCATATTTTGAAACAAGAAAAAAGCCAAGAGTGAAAACCAATGGCTTTCTGGTGAACCAATAAAAAATAAATTAATATTACAAAGTAAACCGTAACCCTAAAACCTGGAGACAGAAGCAGGGACAGGAAATCATAGAAAAAATTAACTTCTAATGGATCAGTAACCACATGCTGAGTAAACATACAGGAATACTTGTGACTTAAACAAGTTCTTCTTCACTACTTTCACATCTGCTTGAGGGTGAGAAAATACTTGGTCTAGTTTTCAATATGTCACCATGCTTAACCATGATGTTCTTTCCAAAGGCTCACAAATCCTCACTCTAAAATTAGAAGATGCCCTCATACTGGGAGCAAATGAAAAAGTAGAGTATAATTACTCTGATATATAAATGAGTATTCTCAAAAACAAGGCCTACTTCTCGAGTAAAACAACGGCCCTAAAGCCATGAAATTGCTAAAGCCTGAAAGCAGGAGTGTTGGTCAGCTCCAAACAGACTTCTTCTCATGTTTACCTGAGGCAGAAAAAGATATTGGGAAACGCCAGTGAATCTCATGGCCCAGGGACATTTAACAAATACATTTCAGATAATGACAAACTAAAATTATTCATGACCAGTAAATGTGAACAAATACAAATTTTAAAACTTCTTTAGTTCAAAGAAAAATGAAGCGATATACTGAAAAAGCTAGATTAGCTTCAGCCAATACTTGAAAAAAACTGGAATAAAGTAAAAACATTGTGCCTAGAAAGGAATGAAGATTCAGATTCCACTGTTGTTCTGTGACACAACTATGGCTATAAATTCAACCTGTGCACATAGTGGGAAGGGGTCCTCTAAGCCCCTTAAGAGATCTTATTAACAATATTTTCTCTTTTAACAATCTTGAATACACATTTTATAGACTATAGGCATCTACAGGAAAAATACTTCCATGTCCAAAACAAAACAAGTTAGAAATATTCTTATTAAATATTGCAGCATAACATTAGGAAATATCAGCCAATTTATAAGTGAAAAGACATCTTTAAATTGAGAGTCAACTTTAAGGAAAGAGGATTTGTAGTTTGTCCACAATCTAGGTACCAACATAATCTCATCTAAGTCCTTGGTCATTGAGCAAATGATTAGTAATGAAAGCATTAAAAATAGTCCACATTTCAGATAATGACAAACTAAAATTATTCATGATCAATAAATGTGAACAAACATAAATGTTAAAACTATAATATAGTAATAATAATATATAGTGATAATAATATATAATACAGAAGACTAGGATCAGAGAATTTGAAACAAACCCTTGGGCATAATTAGTGTTGTTTTGAATGTAGTGTAAGAGCTACATAATTCAAAAGATGCATGTCTGATAAGGATATATCAGTATATAAGCAAAGTACAAAAATTCATTTGTTTTATTATGCCATGAACTATGAAGTAGCCTTATAGCTAATGCCTATTACATGGGATTATAGCTTTATAGACATATATAAATATGTATAAAGAAATATGTATACTTTCAGACAAAGAAAACTTTCTCGCTCAATTTATTCTTAACTGCAGCACCAATTAGCTAAATATTTAAAGGTTTCACCATTCTCCTAGTTAACAAGTAGTAAAATAAGCTTGAAACTAACGTGTGATATTCACAGCTTGCATAGAATTATACCCCTCTTCTTCTTCAAAGTTCACTCAGCCCAGCATCTGTGCTTAGTTTATATTTCATCTAATGGCATCGCATTTTTCATTTTAGAATCCATTATATGAAAATTGATAAAACTCATTTTTAGGAGCTGAAAAAATTTTACTGAGGTCTTAGAGATATACTAGGAAATGAAATAAAAATGCAATTGTATCTCACATTATCGTTTATTATTTTATTAGCCCTGAAACTTCATTTTTGTTTAGGAGATGATATTTGATCAAGACCATATATGTATTTGTTATTTTAGGAAACTCACAATATTTAGTAGACTATTCAGACTAATGATCACTAATACTGCTGAATTATGTATCTAATTTACTCTATCAAATATATTTAAGATGAAATAATTTAAAATGAATTCAGGAATACTCTACTATTGGCACAGCTAATTATATTTCATATTTCTCATATGATCTTTTAATATAATATTATAGACATAAGGCTATAGTCATTGAGAGCCCAAAATAGTCTCATTTTATTTAAGGGTGTCTATCCTACAAAAGTATATAATTTCATGAATCTACCAAAGTAAAATGTTTTGTAAAAATCATTTTGTTAAAATGTATCCTTCGATGGTTTTCTAAACGTGATTTTTCACCTGAATTCACACATAGCAAAACAATCTTATAAGTGCTTTGATTTCTATTCCAAACCTTCAGGTAAAGTATTTCTAAAGTTGAAGCATAAAATATTTGCCCCAAATTGATATTAATGTTAACAGAAAAAACATGAAAGGTAGTTTCTACAAATGAAGGCTGACACTTCAATATAGAGCTCTACTATGCTTTCGTTGTGTTCCGTCACTAACCAGGGTATCCGCATTATACTCTTCGTTGTTCTCTCAAGACAAATTATCTATCAAATTTTGGCACTCTCGTTGATTTCAAGGGGTGTCACAGAGGGCAGAGGGCTAAAAAGAGTGGACAGAATTCAACGTGGTCTCCAATTAGAGACACCAGAGAATGCCAATATTTTCTGTTTCACACTTCTAAAATCCACTCTAATGGTATTTATTCTAGAGAGAAAAATGCACCTAGGATTCCAAACTCATTATCTTTTGGACAATACTGGTTTTCGTCAGATTTTTATCACAGCAAATTGTGTGAATTCCATAAATGTTGTGTGATTTGGATCACGTTAACTTTGGAAAGGTTAACTTTCTCAAAACCTGATTACTACTTCGTGAAGTGAAATAGCAATCTGTCACACAAGTCTGCTTGGTTTTCTAATCCTGCTGTGACAGTCTTACAGACTATGTGACTTAGAAGAAGACCCACTTATCCTCTAATCATTCGGCTGTCCCTTAGTTCTTGTGGTACAAGATCCAGTTGTTGGCACTGCCCTGACGCTCTGAGAGCTGTAAAGAAGAATCTTTTCTTTTCCTCTCATTGCTTCTGGTGTTTAGGATTCTTGTCTTGAGGCTTCCATGCTCTAGTCTATACTTCTGGTGTTGCATAATGTTCTAACTGATTTTTCTGTAGTTTTGCTACTACTGTCATCCGACTCCAGTATTGACTCCTTTTCACCAGTTATACTTGAAACAAAACTATCTGAAAATAAAAATTGAAAAAAATCTGTGAAACTGAAGTTTGAAACCTCTCCAAATGTTTAGATATATATTTTAACACATAACAGCATTGGAGAAGGGTTTTAAAGACTTTTCCTTGCACTGTATCAAGTAATAGTAACTTCTCAATAAATATTAGAAATGTATGTTCACAGTGAGTAGTCTTTGGGTCAAGAGATAGCCTCATGGTCACAATCATGACAAAGTCAAATTACTGACCAAGGTATTTGCCTCGGTGATCTAGTAGCACACAGAACAAGTAGGAGTCTGTTCAGTATTTACAGAAGAGGTATTAGAGAAAGCATATAGTCAAACTTTAAAAACCTTTGTAAATAAGATTTTAGATCTCAAATACTTTGGTTTGAGACTTAAGTAGAGGAGTTGTGCCATAGTTAAAATTATTTTGAGATTCCATTATTTAATATCTAACCTCATTTGAAACTACTGATTGTTCTGAAAACCATATGTTAGTGAATCTTTGGTATTTTAGATCATTTTCAGTGTGAGTATAATTACTCTCTTTGAGAGAGTAAATTTTGTCCAGTTTTCAGCTGCCTTTTGTTTACTCACATCCTGTTTTTTTCCACTGAAGGACATGGTATCAAGCTAAACTGAGAAAGAAAGTAAGTCTGAGACAGCAGTGAGAGTTTATCTGTTATAGTGACAATCTGAGTGTTTTCATCATGAAGGAAAACAGTATGGAGCACAAAAAGCTCTTGGGAAGCTATCAGATTCCCAGGTGTTTTCCTTGTGATATATCTCTGAGAATGAAAGTTTTCAGCCAAAATCTCAGTGTACAGTTAGATGTAGTAGTACATAGTTAGTAGGCTGAAGCAGGGGGATCACAAGTTGTTGGACAAGCTAACAATTTGATGAGACTGTTTCATATGAAAATGGTTGTATCTATGGCCCAGAATCACAACTGTGGGTTCTTTCCTGAGGACCTTTGTACCAGGGGGTTTGTAAGTGAAGGGAATGACACCTACCCTGGGTGTAGATTATCAGGAGTAAAGTTGTGGACTTGAGGGTTAGTGTGGATTAAGTGGTTAAACACCCTGCAAGGAGATACAGAGAAAGAGTTGTGGATTTAGACATTTATATAATTGTAAAACTCCTCTTTAGTGAAATAATATAAAATTAGACATGCAAAAATCATCTGCAAAAATAAGTACTTATCAGACTTAGTGAAACATCTACACATATGTATTTGAAAACGGCAGCATATACTAAAATATCACACAGTTTAGAAAATCATTTATTTCTATTCTGATTGCCTGAAAAGCTTCTGTGATAATCGTTCTCCTACATATTTAAACAAATACATAATATCAAATTATATATTAGAAAGATAGGAACCAGAATTTTATGTAAGTAATGACAATTATAAAATCCTTGAAGTGATGGATTGAAATTTATTTTTATTATCTATTTACTTTTATGTTTATTTGTTTTTGCTTGTTTGTTTTGGTCAAACATTTTATTCTGTATTCTGTAGTTGTATAATGCACTAAGATGTTCTTCCTAAGGGAGAAGGAAGGGAAAGTTCTTGTAGACCCCAAGGAAAAGTCATAAAGGCAAATTATGGTCAGCAGTACATATTTGCTTTTTGGGTTTTACTGGGTGAACGACACTCTTCTTATGTAGGTACCTGATCTCAGGCCTTTTCTTACTGAGGACATGGATATTTCAGTTGGAAGACACTCTGAAATCCTAAGAAAAGTATACCCTGCCATCCCTCACAACCAGCTCCTGCGTAGAGCCAGAATGACTCATCTCTCTGTGGATATCACTGTAAATCTAGATGGATAGATGTGTGTGGAAGGTCTTGGAACTGCTTGACTTATTTACTGGGCAAATTCAGGAAGTGGCCCTTAAGGACTATTTTACTTTGAAAATTTCATCTCTAGTACAAGTCAAGTCTTACACACTTAAACGTTTGCTTATTGAAAGCATGTCATAAAGTCAAATAAAGGTGTGTTTTTCCTCACAAGAACATAAAAATTATGAAGGGGAATTTAACATGGGAGTTATAAAAAGTAACATAATTTTAGTTAGTAGTCCTTGAGTAGTTAAGACAGAATAGTTTGCACTTTTTGTTTGTTTCTTTGAGTGGAAATTTTGGTCCAAAGTTTTGTTTCTAGTATCTTCTTCCCCCTCCCCTTCTGTGAGATGGACGTCCTCCATGGACACTACCTCTTGGTGCCCAGCAGTTTGAGCTGCTGTGGAAATCTGGTTTGACTGTGACCACTTGAGTAGAGATGACTTTGCCTGCTTGAGCAACTGTCCCATGAGCTGCTATAAACATTATAGAAGCTGCTTCCACCATAAAATGGTGGGGGCCTAGTGTAAGTGGAGCCTATGTGAATTACCATAATTCTCTTATGGTTCTCTGCAGGAACCTCCACTCCAATGATGTGAATAGTCAGGATGCCAAGCATATCTATCTCTATCACTATAGCCTCTTGATGGATAGTCTTTGTGTGAACTGAAATCCCCATATTCACTACATGTGTAATCTGTTAGTGGTGGGGCCTATTCTATCACAAGAATTAGGGTAACCTCTGCTTGACTAGCTCTCCTTAGTGGAATATTCATCATCTCTTGGAGGCAAATAAACAGCTCTTCGAGAGGGTAGTGGTTCCCTCTGGGGTGGGTCCCCCCCTAATATAGTGGATCTTCCTTCATTCTCACCTGTTGAAAAATAGTCCTAAAGGGGCCAAACCTTGGGGAGGAAAACCCCCACTTCAGAGTGGTGGTCCTTTTTTCACAGGAAGGTTTTTTTTTAAGAACTCATGTTAAAATTCATGGAATAGCCACCATCATCCAGGTGGCTCCATGTGAGCGAGGACCCTGGCTTCCTGCACTTCGTCCTCTAGGACCTCTGAGGGGCCTCTACTTCCTGGAGATGGAAGCGTAGGTGGCCCACGTCTACCACTTTCAATTGATGGTTTGGTAGCTTGATCCACTTTGATGGCTTTTCCATGGAAGGACTTTCCACTCACGTTCCTAGCTGCAGCCTTAGAATCTCTCAGGCTGTCAAATGTAACCAAAGCAAATCCCCTTGATTGCTTGGTTTCTTGATCTTTCAAGAGTACTGTCATCTGTCCATATTTTTCAAGTAGTGCTTCAGGGGATTTCTCATTTGTTTCAGAATTAAGCTCACCATACAGAGCTTTCCTGCGTGCTCTGCATCAGTTTGTCCCCCTCCCCCTGGTGTGTCAGAAAGGTACCAACAGTCTCAAGCTCCTACAAGTTCACCAACAGGGGTTGCCACACAGCTATCCCATAAAGGCACAGAAGTGAGAAACCGATAGTAATAATGTGCAACAAGATGACTGACTGATTGACTGTTGAGACAGGGTCTCGCTTCAGTGAAATGGAAAAGAACGAGAGACAGAGACTGACAGTCTCCAGGGTGACCTCTCCCTCTATACCTAAAAAAAGTCACTTTGCTGGAAACAACAAATGCTGAAACAACAGCTGCCTTTTCTGACTTATCTTCTTGTGTCTCAGAGATGAACTGTTAAATACATGCATACATACATACATGCATACATACATACATACATACATACATACATACATACATACATACATTTTTTAAAAACACCACCACCTCCAACTCCCCACCCTTTGGTAAATTCTGCTTGTTCCCCGCCCCTGGCTAAAGAACAGATGAATAAGTGACTCAGATTCTGGAAGGTGACATCTGCTGGGTCCTCTGGGTAACCTCCCTGCCCTTCTTCAGTTCTCTGAATCCCACTCTTTTCCTTGGTCTCCCTCCCCTCCGAGGGCCACTGTATCACTTTATACTTCAAGTTGCCCTTGGACTCACTATGTAGATCGGGCTGGCCTCAAACCCACTGTCATGCCCCTGCCTCTGCCTCCTGAGGGCTGGGGTCGCACATGTGTGCCACCATGCCCAGCTATATGGTAATGTTGAAGAGTCTTGTTCAAGAAAAATGAATTTAAAATAATAAAAAGAAAGAAGAAAAAAAAAGGAAAGGAAAACTAAGGGAAAGAAGATAAAAGCAACATCAAAGAAGGAAGTACTTATGTTTAGAGTTAAGAAAACTAGGACAGGAAGAGAGTGTCTATATTTTAGTATTTTTCCTGCTGATATGTATTACTACAGTTATCAAGGAAGAATACTTTTGACTTTAAAATAGTTTAGTAGCATATTTACTGGCACAGAAAACAATGCATTTATTACATTAAGAATAAAAACAATTCACAAAAATCTTCCATAGTATGATGCTAATAAAAGAAAATTATGTAAGTATAAATTCTATATGTTGGGTAACAGAATAATAAAAATTAAATTTTAAAAATTGTAAAGACACATGTTTTGTTTTTAACTTTCCATTAAAATCAACACAGATAGAAACACACACACACACACACACACACACACATACACATACACACACACAAAAATTTGATACCCATGAGACCCAGGAGAGGGAATTCACTGGGACAAAAAAGAAAATAAATAGAAAAGGGAAAAAGCAAGGGAGAAAAGATCCAAGAACAGGGAAACATGGCAGCTGTAAATATGTCCATATCAGTCAATCTGGGAAATTAAAAATGTAATAAAAATACTGCCAACAAAGAAAAGCCCTGGTCCTGATGGCTTCACTGCTGAATTCTACAAAACTTTTAAAGAGTTAATGCCAGTACTTCTCAATCTTTTTAATGAAATTGAAAGGGAATCAGTACTTTGCAAATAATTCCTTGAAGCAACCATCACCTTAATTTCAAAGGCACAGAAAGATCCCACCACAAAAGACAATTACAGGCCAATCTCTCTAATGAACATGGCCACAAAAATCCTCAATATTAAAATACTGGCAAACAAAATACAGAGTTATCAAAGAAAATCATACAACCTGATCAATTTGGATTTATCCCAGGGATGTAAGGCTGGTTCAACATACGTAAATCAATCAATGTAATACACTATATTAACAGACTCAGAGACAAAAAGGATATGATTATCGCAATAGATACAGAAAAAAGGATTTGACAAAATCCAACATGCACTTATGATCAAAAACCTACAGAGAATCAGAATAGATGGAATTTATCTCAATTTAATACAAACTATTTGTGAGAAACCAACAGCCAGCATCATACTTAATGAGCAAAAACTGAAAACTTTTACATTAAGATCAGGAAAGAGACAAGGTTGCCCATTGTCTCCACTCTTGTTGAATATACTACTGGAAACATTAGCCATAGGAGTCAGGTGGGTCAAAGATATAAAAGGAATAAAGATAGGAAAGGAAGAAGTTAAACTGTCATTATTTGCTGATGATATGATACTCTATCTAGAGGAGCCTAAAAACTCAACCAAAAGACTGCTAGACTTAATTACCAAATTTGGTAGTGTTGCTGGATACAGGGTCAATGATCAAACATCAACAGCCTTCATCTACACAAACAACAGACTCACTGCAAGAGAAATTGTGGAGTCAATCCCTTTCACAGTCTCACCCAGAAAAATGAAATATCTAGGAATCAACCTAACAAAGGAAGTGAAAGACTTCTACTCTGAAAACTATAGGACTCTGAAAAACGAGACAGAAGAGGAAATCAGAAAGTGGAAAGATATCCCATGTTCCTGGGTAGGGAGAACGAACATCATCAAAATGGCTATACTTCCACAACTACTATACAGATTCAATGCAATTCCAATTGAAATTACAACACTGTACTTCACAGAGCTACAGAAAATAATCCAAAAATTCATCTGGAACCACAAGAAACCTAGAATAGCAAAAGCAATTCTAAGCAACCACGGCACAGCAGGAGGTTATTACAATCCCCAATTTAAAACTCTACTATAAAGCCACTGTGATAAAAAACTGCATTGTCCTGGCAAAGTAACAGACCTGAGGAACACTGGGATAGATTAGAAGATGCAGAAACAACCCCAATACACTAAGCCACCTTATCTTTGCAAAGGAGCCAAACATCATCAATGGAGGAAAGACAGCCTGTTTAACAAATGGTGCTGGAAAAACTGGGCTTTAACCTGCCAAAAGCTAAAGGTAGACCTATCTCTGTCATCATGCACAAAACTAAATTCATAATGGATATGTGACTTAAACATTAAAACAGAAATAATAAACCTGCTGGAAAACAGATTAGGTATAACTCTTGGAGACAATGGCTTAGGCAGAGACTTTATGAATAAAACCTCTCTAGAACAAGAACTAGCAGAAAGAATCAACAAATGGTTTCTTATCCTACTGAAAAGTTTCTACACAGCAAAAGAAGTCACTGGCACTGCTAAAAGACAACCAACAACATGGGAAAAAATCTTTACTAGCTGCTTAACAGACAAAGGGCTATTACCTACATTATATAACGAACTTAAACAGATCAGCCTCCCCAAGTTTAAAGACCCAATTCAAAAATGGGCATCTCAAATGAACAGACACTTATCAGAGGCAGAAGTCAAAGCAGCCAAGGAGCATATGAAGAAATGTTCAACATCAAGGGTCATTTGAGAAATGCAAATGAAAACAACACTGAGATTTGATTTCACTCCAAAAGAATGACCACTATTACAAAATCAACCGACAGTAAATGCTGGCAAGGCTGTGGGGAGAAAGGAACCCTTCTCCACTGTTGGTGGGATTGCAGACTTGTGCAACCATTGTGGAGATCTGTGTGGAAGTTTCTCAGAAAACTAGGACTAGGGGTCCCATTTGACCCTGCTATGCCCCTGCTAGGAATATACCCAAAATAATTTTAAAAATCACATTGGAAGACAGACTTACACCCTTGTTCATAGCAGTTCAGTTCGTGATAGTTCAGTCTTGGAAACAACCCAAATGCCCATCAACTGGAGAGTGGATAAAGAAGATTTTTTAAAATATAAAATGGAGTATTATTCTGCCATAAAGAATGACAAGATTGATTCATTCATGTTCAAATGGATATACCTGGAGGACATGCTAATGAGTGAAATCAATAGATTGCAGATAGGCAAATACAAGATCTTTCCTTTGATATGAGCACCTGTAGATGCAAATGAACTCTAAAATGTATTACAGTCGTTTTAGAATGGGAAATTTCCAAAGGAAATTTGGTGTGGGGATTTAATGAGGGGAAGGTGTAAATATGATTCTGAAAGTAAATGAAAGAGCATGTATTTACAGGGTGGGGAAGTGTGGGTGTGTAAGGATATGGGTAAAAATGAGAATTGACTATGTCATATATTGGTACAAATTCCCCAATGTTATGTGTGATTGTGAGATGTATATGAACTGTACCAATAAAGAATTCAATTAAATAAATCAATGCAGATACATTATTATATTAGTAAATATTTCAACAAAAGTGTGACATATTATAGCTAATGACCTCAAAGAGAAGTGAATAGTTTTTATTTTATGCAATACTAGATGTTCATGTAATTACTTTAGGAAAATAAATTGTTTTTATTCATGTTAGTAAGTGGAATGAGATTTTATTCTGAACTATGGGAAGCTAAGAATTAAATTTCATGTAGTCAAAATATAAGTGCTTTTTATTTTGAAGCAGTAGGACCTGGTTAAATCACATATGTGAACACAAGTCAACTCTAAATTTATGAAGTGTTTTGTACAAACACATCATCTTCATTACTTAAAAACAAACTGTGTTATAGAATGCATGATTGATATTGTGAAACAGTGAATATTCAAATGGAAATGGGACTCAGGGGTAAATAACAAGGAAAAAAATGATGGTTAAAATTTTAAGAAAGATGTCGGGTGTGGTGGCTCACGCCTGTAATCCCAGCACTCGGGAGGCAGAGACAGGAGGATTGCTGAGTTCAAGGCTTGCCTGAGCACCATAGTGAGCTCAGGGCCAGCTTGAACTACGAAGTGAGACCCTGTCTCAAAAAAAAAAATTAAAAAAGAAAAAAGCTTGTGTATATAGGGGCAGGGGGTGGATGTAGGGGAAAAATAAAATTAAAAAAAATAAAACAAAACTTCATTGTCTGGTAGCACAGCATTCAACAATCTATAATCATGATCATACTGATGATGCATTTTGATTACATTCTGCTGATTTGCTAATGTGAGTATAAAAATATCAAAGCACAAGGTAGAGAAACAGCAACAAGGAAAACTTTTAGCTTTTTATTGCTGTTGTGCAGAGTCTGGGAAATTCTGGAAGCAGAAGATAAGAGGTGTAATCTCTTCCACACAAGAAAATAAGCATCTTTTAAAGAAACACAAACAATGCTGGTCACTCTGACCAAATTTAATTCTTTCCAGGAAGGAAAACAGAACAAACAAAATGAAAGATTTCACAAGTCTGAAATATAAATGTAGGCACACAGTTTATATTGCTATGCAATTCCATATAAAATAGATTATATGTATTTTGTGAGAACAACACAAAATGTATAAATATAAAATATCATTAAACATAAAGTTCTATCAAATATTTGCCACAGGAATAGCTTATTTAATTTAGAAAGATCTTTAAAAGAAAAAGATCTTTTAAAAAAGATCTTTTAAGAAAGATCTTTAAAAGAAAGATCTTGAAAAGATCTTTAAAAGAATTAAAAATGACATATCAGGGGCCAGAGATTTAGCTCAGTGGTTCTGGAGTCTGCCTCCTGAGTGCAAGGTCCTGAGGTCCATCCTGGTAACCACATACAGTGCTGGGCATGGTGACTCATGCCCACCAGCAATAAATACCACATACCACAGTGCCGGGCGTGGTGGTTCAAACCTGTAACCCCAGCACTTAGGAGGCAGAGACAGGAGGATTGCTGAGTTCAAGGCTTGCCCGGGCTACATAGGGAGCTCAGGGCCAGCCTGAACTACAAAGTGAGACCCTGTTAAAAAAAAAAAAAAAAAAGTATCACAGCATGATAACTCTCTGCAGCTCTGAAAATAATTTTAAACTATTAAGCTCAAATTTTGTCTTTCATATTCAATGAGAAAGTTTTTCTCCAAAGCCTCACTCTCATTTAAATTTTTATTTATTTGAATCTTTATTGGTACATTATATATACGCACCACGATCATGCTCAACACTGAGTATTTGTATCAGTATATGACATGACTTAATTCTCATTTTTCCCCTTCCCCTACCTATTCTACAATGCCCTGACCCATCCAAAGCATAATAACTTGTGATTTATTCAATTCTGTAGACCTGCTTAGCATTCAGTTGTGTGTGTGTGTGTGTGTGTGTGTGTGTTCACTTGGCTTCCCATTATATGGTCTCTTATGAAAACATTTTTTTTTTCCATGAAGAGTTCAATATTTTTTTTTTTTTTGAGACAGGATCTCACTTTGTAGTTCAGGCTGGCTCTGAGCTCACTATGTAGCCCAGGCAAACCTCAAACTCAGAAATCCTCCTGCCTCTGCCTCCCGAGTGCTGGGATTACAGGCGTGAGCCACCATGCCTGGCATTGTGGTATGTGGTGCTGATCACTGGTGGGCAAGAGTCTCCACACCCAGCATTGTATGTGGTTACTGGGAATCAAACACAGAACCTTGCGCTTGAGAGGCAGGCACAGGAACCACTGAGCTAACCCTCTGGCCCGAGATCAATAAAATCTTGATAGGAAAACGTCATCTGAGTATACAAATTATTTAAATTCAGAACACAAAACAAAACAATTTCACTATAGTAAGCATTTTATAACATTTAAACAAAAATTTACTTTCCCTTATTATATACACGTTTCCTATGATGGCTTTATATTTTTGCCATAGGTAAGAAAATTGGAAATGTTAAGTAACAGAAAGCAAATCATGAGATGGATTTTTTAATTGAATTCTTTATTGGTACATTTTATATACATCTCAAAATCACACATACCATTGGGAAATTTGTACCAGTATATGACAGA